>FXXK01000357.1:362373-385163 GCA_900184695.1 Betula pendula
GTGGTTATCACATGCAAAGGGACACTTGGCATTTTTATAGATGAAGTTAGAGGAAGTTCCTCCAACCTAGTTTGGAGGAAAACTCTATCCATAAAATATATGGACAAAGTTTTCCTCCAAACTAGATTGAAGAAATTTTCTTCAACCTCGTCTATAAAAATGACATGTGTCCCTTTGCATATGAGAAGCACATGTTTTTTTTTAATTGCAAGGATAAAGTTGAAAGAAATTTATAAAAAATACATATGTTTTTTCCCACTTTGTCCTTGCAATTAAAAAAAATATGTGCTTCTCACATGTAGAAGAACACATGTCATTTTTAGAGACGAGGTTGAAGGAAATTTCTCCAACACATTTTGGAGAAAAACTCTGTCCAAATTATAATATCTAGCATTTCTCCTTATATAATAGTTTTCAATCATGAGCATCTATTTGATAAATTAAAAGCACTAAGATTTTTTTTATAAAATCTAGCATTTCTCCCTTTTTTTTTTTTGATAAAATTAAAACAACTTCGGTCTCTCTCTCTCTCTCGTAGAGAGAGAAACTCTCCATTCTCTCTAATAAGTAGAAGTTTTCCTCTTCTTTTGTGAGGCTCTCCACCGCCTACTACGATTGTTCCAAGGGAGGAGGGTTGGTTCTCCTCCTCCTCACTTCCCAAATTTCATTTTCCCTTAGTTCCTTTTCCTTCTCCTCCTAAGTTTTTTTAGTTTTGTCTACTGTCTTGTTGTCTAACTACTGTTGCGCCACCTATTGCCTCCACCTCTGCCTCAACCACGCCATGCACCGCCTCGTCAACCTCTGCTCCACCGTCCTCCGTTTATGCTCTGTTCCCCATCGCCGGTTTGCACTTTGGAGGGTTCTAAAGACCAGATCTAGGTTTTTCCTAACTCGAGTTGGCATCTTTCGATCCGCCACTCTCCCCCACCAACGCGCCTCTCCTCTGCCTTCTTCGTCCTCTCCACTTCACCCCGCTGCCTCCAGCGCCTCCGTCCAACCTCCATGCTGATAAGTGTTAAATTTTTCACATTCAAGCCCCTTAATTCATATATGTTAACCTCTTAGTTCCGCTATAGTATAATATTTTGTGTTGTTTTTATGTTTTCTTGTATTTTTCAGGTTTTGAAAGAAAAGCAATCAATTCCATCAAGTTCCGAGTTTAAAAGACGTTTTGGTGAAATGCTGAAGAAAAAGGGATTGAGTGCTAAGTGGTTCGAGCGCAATTCCAAAAGGGCTCAAGCGCCTTCATGCGATGGAACAAGGAAGTCGACAGAACCAGAAAATGAAAGAGAGGATTACATGTCCAATGCGGAATTGGAGTTGTAAGCTGCACGAAATCAACTAGTGTTGTGCTAAAACTCTATAAATACACCCTTAATTCGTCCAAAAAAAAGACACAAGCTTTGCAAGAGAAATCAAAGGCTGCATCAAGAAGAGTTTTCAAGTTTTTCTTCTTTCTTCCTTTCTTTACTACTTCTGTATGTATATGATTTTAGTTCAAATTAGTTATAACTAATACTTTAGTTTGAGCTCGATTGAAGCCCTAATCATGTCTCTTTAAGAATTGTGATCGCCTTGTTACAATCTATTTATGATACTTAATTGATTATTTCTGATTTTATTGAATTTTTCGCATGAATGTGCTTAATCATCATATGCATGTGGTATGAATTTGTTATATAAGTCAATTTAGATAATCGAGTCCTAAGCTTATTAGAGTGACGAAATAACCCCATTATAGGCTCTTGGAATTATCAACATGAAGAATTGAGGTAAGTACCATGCTCTAAGCTAAGTGTGCTTATCGATTTCCATATATTTATGCTTTCTTAATGCTCTTAACCTGAGAAAGAAAATAGTTAGAGTAGATATCATGCTTAATTTGTTGCTTAGGAAAATCAATAGCATTAGGAGTAGATACCATGCCCTTGTGGCTGGCAAGCAACAATACGGTTTGTAGCATTATGCATATCGTTTCCTGAAAAGAGTATGATTAGTAGGAATGTACAAGCGGAGCGGTTATTAACCGCTTATAACTGGATAACCGAAAATAACCGGATAACCGAACAAACCGAAAAACCAGAAATAACCGCAACCGAAAAACCGGATAACCGGTTAAGCCGGTTGCGGTTGTGGTTGTGGTTATTAATTTTAAAAAACCGGTTATTAATGGGGTAACCGGATAACCGGTTTATATATATATATTATTAATTTAGACAATTTTTTTTTTCTTTTTTTCTTCTCTCATTTTTTTCTTTTTTTCTCTTTTCTCACAATAAGAGCTCCCTGCTTGCTCCCTGCTGCAGGGAGCTTGAGCAGGGAGCTCCCTACTCAAGCTCCCTACAAGGAGCATGTTGAGAGAGAGAGGAGAAAAAATGAAAGAAAAGAGAAAAGAAAGAAAGAAGAAAAAAAAAAAGAATATAAACTTATCACACACTGAATAATAACAAATTTTTTTCACTCCCTTATTTCAAAAATAAATTTTTGATGAAAAGTGATTAAAAATATTTTTTTTTTTTGTGATCCATAACATCAAAACCAGTTACCGATTATTATATAACCGGTATTGAAACCGGTTATTAGCAACCGTAACCGGGACCCCGGTTGCAGTTGCGGTTACTAAAAATAAATAACCAAGGACCCCGGTTGTGGTTGCGGTTATTGCCTAATAACTGCAACTGGTTGTTATAGCGCCCCAGATTTTAATTTACCGTTTATGTTGCCTTAATTTAATATTAAGGTTGGATTATATACTTATATATGGCACAATAATAATTTTTAATGAATCTATATGATTACATGAATATTTATCATATATATATATATTGAATGGTAGATTTTAATTCATGAGCCGATGTGACGCCTAAGAAAAATAATTATTTTTGGATCATAAAATACCCTTATAAGCATTAAAGAAGCTATAATATTCTAAAAGAAATAATAAAGAATATTATTTCTCTTACCACTTTGAAATATGACTTAAAAGTTATAAACCATTTCTTAAAGAATTCTTACTATGAAATTTTAACCATTATATGTGTGGTGTGTATAGAACACATAGTAGCAATTTAAAATCTATTGAAACACTTTTTAGACTCTAATACAATGGAAAGTGTAAATAAACTTTAAACTAAAATGGGGTCAAACAAACTCCGATTTGATTAATCCAAAATCCGGAATACTCTTTTCGTAGTTCCCTATCTATATGTAATGTTTATAGAATATATGGTAAAAATTTAGAGTCTATTAAAATACTTTTTAGATTCTATTACAATAAAAAGTGTAAATAAACTTTAAACTAAAAATAATGAAAATAGGGTCAAACAAACTCCGATTTGATTAAATCAAAATTCGGAATACTCGTCTCGTAGTTCTCTATCTATATGTAGTATTTATAAAATATATGGTAAAAATTTGGAGTCTATTGGAATATTTTTTAGACTCTAGTACAATAACTTTAAACTAAAAATAATGAAAATAGGGTCAAACAAACTCCGATTTGGTTGATTCAAAAGCAAAAATACTCGTCTCATAGTCCTCTATCTACCCTCCAAATTTCATGATTTTCAAATTTCAAGAAGGAGACGAAAATTCGTCCAAACCACCCAGCTCGGTGGCTGGACGAAAATCAAATGAAAAGCAAAAGAAAAATAAAAAAACAAAAAAATGAATAAAGAAAGGGAAGGGGAGCTGCACCTGGCACTTTTCTCTTGTCACTCTCTCTTTGGCTCTCAGAAGATCAGAGTAAAAATTTGAATGGATTAAGTGAATTGTAATCATTTGCATGCAGATATGATTTCAGATTATATTAAGTTATAAATGAAATGTAAGCAGGTGTAACTCATATTGCATACGACCATTTTTCACCTCAGCCGTAGATAACAAACTAATAGGATGATCTTGGCCTTTTAATGGTATTATAAATAAGAGGTGAGCCTCGTTCATTTTTACAACTTAAATTTCGAACAGAAGAAAGGAAAAGAGAGAGAGAGATAGTTCATAAGTCCAGTCATCCGTGGTAAGTATTAAATAGCTTTTATTTTTACTTTAAATGCATGACTTTATGTTTTAGAAAATACTTTAAACAAAGTTTTTAAACTCCATTTTTTATTATTTATTTAAATTATCAAAACACAGTTATAATGTCCAGTTTAATTAAATATTCTCTAAAGGTGCCGTTACGCTGCCTAAAGTTTTAAAACATTTTTAAACATTAGTTATACTAATGTTGTTACTATGCCAAAATTTTATAAAGATATTATATGAATTATTTATAATTATGCCGTTATGCCGCCCATGTATTTTTAAAATACTATATCCATTATTTATAGTAATGGAATTGCTATATCTATTTTATGCTAAAATATTAAGCCTTTAGCATACTAATGCTGTTATAATGCCCATTTTACTTTAATAATATTTTGGCATTAACTGTATAAATGCCATAATAATATCCATAAGAAAATATGTAATAATGCTAATACCCTTTTTATATGCCGTAATAATGCCTAAATAAAATTAAGAGATTAAAATAAATAAAGGTAGTAACAAGATTTAATTAAATTCCTAGCTAATGAAAAGCTTAAATTAAATTGCAGTATTTGTCCGTGACATATTCATATCAGCAGCCTACAAGAACTGGAAGTATTTATACTTACTGAGAAATGATACTGATTTTAATAATATAATGATTGCAGATTTATCTATTGGCTGCCTAAAACTGTTTGCGTGTGAATGATGCATATTGTGAGTATTGTTGTGACTAATAAATATGTTAATAACAAAGCTGGTGAGTAGCAGGGGAGTTATGGCTGCCAGTGGGACCTTAGGCTCCCGTGAAAGATTTAATAACAACAAGACTGGAACCGTAGGCTTTCAGTCGGCTGAGACCGTAGGCTTTCAGCAACAAACAAACAAGCTTTATATGAAGGGAGTGTCAGCTCCAAAAATATCCGTTAACTGAGTGTCGGCTCTTCACGAGTGGAGTGAAAGAAAAGAAATAAGACTTGCATTTAAAACTATCATTTCATCTCATTATTATTTTCTTGTTTTAGACATATATGTATCTATGTGTTTCGTTGTTATGGGTTATGGAATGCATATATATATTTATGGCTGAGGTTATATTATTTATTAACTTTTTCATATGCTTATCTTATCAGCTATGTTAAATGGTTTCTGCTTGGAAATCTCTTTAGCTGATTTTATAATCATGTGAAGATGTTATTTTCATAAGTGTGATAACTAATGAAATCAGTAATCCTTATATTTATTGAAAGCAGTTGACTCACTAAATTCCACAGTGTGTGATGCAGGACTTGAGGCTGAGGGCGAAGAACCCTTTTGCTGAGTTGGATGGTGGATAGACTATCTGCTGTATCTGTGCTGCTAGCTTAGTTGATTTATGTTTTATATGTTTATGTTATGTTTCTTTTGTATTCGTGATATAACATTAAGTTAGCTTATGCTTTGTATTTAATTGTATAAGCTTGATGTGGCAACTGTATGCCATCTGTGGTACTCATGTTATTTTGTATGTCTTGTATAATCTGATTTGTATTTTGACATATGTTATAATATTTTGTGGAATGAGGTATTTCAGTCAGCTCTGTTGTGTTATGTAAGGTATTCCTAAGTGTTTTAAAAGAAAAGAAAAAAAAAATATTCCGCTGCGAGATTAGAACTCTGAGGTAGTAACGTCTCGTGGAAACTGGAGGTTTCTACTTACGGTTTTATTGATCTAAAACCGGGGCGTTACAGTTGTACACCCCTAATGATTAATGGTAGATATCAGAACCCTACCCTATTTACTTATTACTTCAATTTTGTTATTTGTTTCGTTCAATTGCAATCTTATTTCGTTTCATTCAACATATCTATTTTAGGAAATTCTCTTTAAACATAGTTAAACCAATTATCGTTGGAATGATCTCGTACTCACTAGCACGTGGTCTGCACGCGCCTCCCTGTCGCCAATCTCCATCACCGTTGATGCTTTTGTTGGGATTTTTTTTTCTCTGTTTTATTTCTTTAATTTTTCTGTTTTTTTTTTTTGTTTTTGTGGCTTTTGTTAGGTTCTTATCTCCCTACTCCTCTGAGGCTTGATCTCGAAGTGGAGATTTATTTTATAACCGGAGTCCATAACTCCTCGTCAACGGATCCTGAAAGTGTTTTTGCAGTGCTTTTCCCTCAACAACTTTCTCATGCGGGTTGTTGTAGTTTGCTTGTGGGGTCTTGGGAAAGGTTTAGGTCTTTACTCATGCTTCTTTGCTTTCGGTTACCGCTTTTTAGCGGCCCTTACATAGGACCGGGTCATACATGATTTATTTGAAATCATTTATGTATCCATTTTTTTGTTATTGTTCCTTATTCAACATTGCTTTTTTCGTTTGAATATGTTGTTAAGGAGCCCACCCCTTCTGGTTTAATCTTATGTAGCCCCCTTTTCCCGCATTGATTAGGAAAAAAAAAAGTTGACCATAATTTAGCAAATTGTTTTTAGATAGTTCCCCACATTGCTCATCCTATGTGATCATTATCAAGTTACACAGGGCCCAAGGTCTAAATGTTAAGGGCAAATTATAGTGGACAATTGGTAAAGCATGTGACCATGTACTGCCAACCTAGATTGGTCAATTGACTTGCATGTAGTCATGTACTCCAAATTATACTAAGCAATTAGTCATGTACTCCAAATAAAATCAAATTACACAAAGCAATTGATCATGTACCCCATGTCCGAGATAGACAAAGCTCTAGGACTCTCAAGTCTTATCCTTGGATGGTTTTGGCCATGAAAGCTAACAAGTCCATGTCCGAGACAAATAAGGCTCTAGGACTCTTGTGCGTTTGAGGTAAGTAATTAAGTATAAATTTGTTCATGTTCAGGTGCGATATGTCAGTGGACTGAGTACGTTCTCTTTTATGTTATTAGCTTACAAATTTTATAATATGTTTACAACTACTTCGAAAGGTTAATTACTTATATAATCATATTTTGGAAATAAATGGACAATACTTACATCCTATGATATGATACATCATCTTGAATGAAACAATGGCATTGAGTTAGTATTATACAAGTTAACCCTATGGTCAAAGCAATTATTTTATGTTTGGTTTTGGACCCAAAATTGGTTATTTGTGACCAGCGCACCATTATTTGAATAGAGTCACGATTACAACTTTGCTAATAGGTTGGGTCACTCGAGGTCGGACTCAGTTGGACTGCTAATATAAGACGATATGTTTATGCAATATTCGGGGCACTGGTGTTGTACTGGATGCTTTTATAAAAGCGTACAAACCCTGTTAAAAGGGGTTAATGTCTCGGGTAAACCATATTATTAACATATGACATGATATATATGTATATATATAAAGCATAATTATGTGCATTAAAATCTCAATGCTTGATTACCGGGATTATGCCATCACTTTCAAAATAAACCACTTATTTTCTAAATAGCATAATAACATATACGACACACATCATTTGTGAAAAACTCATGCTTATTAATAAAATTATATGACTGTATCTGAGGATCATTTCATAAACAGTTTCATAATGTGTTGCTTACTAAGTTAGTGAACTTACTCAGTTACTTCTCTGGCTTGTAAAATACCATGGTATTTTATAGATCAGCAGGTTTTTAGGTTCGTGTGAAGCAATTTGCTAGGATGATGACGACGCCAAGCGAATGGCTCGTGTTATTAGGTTTGATTAAGTAATTTATTAGTTGTGTTTGTTTAGGAGCTCTAGGTCTATTATTGATGATAGATTATATTGTTGTAAATTTATTGCTAGTAAACTCAGATCAACTATTTCTATTTTCCACTATTTCTCTAATAATTAGTGATGTGTAGTGAATTCAATCAGTTACCAGTTAACTGTTTGGATGCACTATGGGTAACACTTCGAGTTAGCTAAACCAATTGACTTAACTCTAGAGGAGTTATAGTGATTCCCGAGCCGATGTTTTATAGTCTCTCTTTCCCTCGAGTGAATACAGATATCCTTGAGTCTCAATCCTTGTGGTTTAAGGCTGAAAGACGAATTATGAAGTTAATTACCAGTTAATTAATTTTGTGGGGCATTACAAGCAAAGAGTGAACCAAAATTGGTACTAGAATGGAGACAGAAATACAAAAAAATTTCATGTATAGGCCAATCATCGCAAGAAGGTCAATTATATTGAAAAAATTGAAGATAGGGAGGAAGGGGGGGGGGGGGGAGAGTTTGTTCAGAGCAAGAAGACATTCGCCATGCCTTGATAGAGTTTTATAAAAATCTATTTACTTTAGGAAAGCCGATAGTAAGGGGTGGGGTAAGTAAAGTGATCATGGACTTTCTGAATTATGATGTGTTTGATGCTGCTCTTAATTTCACTTACATTGCCTTGATCCCAAAAGTCAAGAAGCCATCAAAGGTATCTAAATATCGGCCTAGCAATTTGTGCAATGTACTATATAAATTAATTGCGAAGGTATTGGCGAATAGGATGAAGAAAAAATTATTTACTATTATCTCCAAAAATCAAAGTGCTTTTATCATGCGAGATTAATTATAGATAATATTTTGGTGGCCTATGAGGCACTTTATACAATGCAGTCCCAAATGAAAAGAATGGAAAGTTATATGACGCTCAAACTTGATATGAGTAAAGCGTATGACATGGTGAAATGGGGCTTTTTGGAGGCTATTATGAAGAAGATGGGCTTTGCAGAGCTGTGGGTAGGCTTAATACGACCTATGTTAGATTAGTCAGCTATTCAGTACTTATTAATGGCCAACCACAAGGGCAAATCACTCATACCAGAGGAATCAGGCAAGGTGATCATTTATTTCCCTATTTATTTATTCCATCTGCGAAAGGATTAAAGTTCTCTCATCCAATGAGTGGAGGATAATAAGTGGATCTTAGGAGTCCCAGTTACAAGAAAGGGGACTAAGCTGAGTCATCTTTTCTTTGCATATGATAACTTGTTATTTTGTAAAGCGAATGTTGTGGAATGAAATAGAATTCAGGAGCAATTGGCAATTTATGAAAAAGCTTAGGGACAAAAGTTAAACATGGAAAAAACGTCTATATTCTTCAACAAGAATACTAAAAGGGAGACAAAAGAATATCGTCTCTCGTTGGCAGGGGTCCAGTCTACTCCAAGTTATGAAAAATACCTAGGGCTTCCAATTGTGGTTGGTAAATTAAAACGCCGAACTTTTCATTTTATTAGGGAATGGACATAGCGCCGAATTAATGGGTGGAAAGAGAAATTCTTATCGCAAGCAAGGAAAGAAATTATCATAAAAGTAGTAATCCAAGCTATCCCAACATATTGTATGAGTGTGTTCTAATTGCCAAGAACTATGTGCGAAGAAATTAACTCAATGATGCTTGAATTTTGGTGGAATCACAAGGAAAATTAGTCTAAAATTGCATGGATGAGCTGGTCCAGATTGGGGCGCTCCAAATCCAATGGAAGGCTAGGTTTTATAGAATTGGAGTGTTTTAAGAAAGCTCTTTTGGCAAAGCATGGGTGGCGATTGTTTCAAAAGCCAGACACTTTTGTGGCACTAATCTTAAAGGAGAAATATTATCCGCATGCAAATTTTCTAGAAGCACAATTGGGTAATAGTCCATCCTACGCTCAGACAAGTATTTGGAATGCTATAGATCTGTTCAAGGTAGGGCTCGTGGGGGATGGAGAGACAAATGACTCCCAAATCTGACAACTTATGCAATGTAGTTGCCAATCAAGATTCTGGATAGAGATGCTAAAGTTATGAAATTAATTGATGATGATACTAGGTGGTAAAACATGCCTCTGGTGTTGAAGGAGATTTTTAACGATGATGAGGCGGAAAGAATTTGTAGCTTAAGAATCAGCCCTAGTGAGAGAAAGGATATGTAAATTTGGATAGGAACCTTGAAGGAGAAGTTTTTTATGAAAAGTGCATACTACATGGAAAAAAAAATCATGCAAGCTTTAGGTGAAAGTTCAAGCACCTCCATATATAACAATGTATGATAGAATTTTTGGAATATCAATGTCTCAAGGGTGGTGAAATTGTTTCTTTGGAATATCAATGTAAAGCTTGCAATAATTTGTTACCAACCAAAGAAAACTTATTCAAGAGAGGGATTACGAAAGACCCTTTGTGCCCAATTTGTGGAGTGGAGGTGATGAACATTTGTTATATTCTATGGCATTGCTCATCTTCTAATGATGTATGGAGTGGATGTATTAGAAAAATCCAGAAGTGCACCAGCAGTGGAGAATATTTTCTACAAATAGCTTGGAAATTCAAAAAAGCTGGATAATGAGGAATTTCAACCTGTAGACATTGTCACGCAAAGAATTTGGCTGAGAAGAAACGCAGCAATTTTCGGTGGAGAATTATCCCATCATGCACAAGTTGTTCTAAGTGCAAAGGACTCTTTGGAGGAATATTATTCCGCTATACAACAAGAAAAGCGAAGTATGAGAAGTAGCATAAATACAGATGTACCAAGATGGATGGCACCTCCTTGTGGTGCGTTTAAAATTAATTGGGATGCATCGATTGATAAAGCATTGATGGGTGTGGGCATCATTGTGAGAGATTATGTAGTACAAGTAATGGCTACAATGTGTTCATCTAAACCATACTCAATGGATTCTACTGTAGCGAAAGCTTATACATCTTGAAAGGCTGTGGAGTTTGGTAAAGATTTGGGGTTTCAAAATATTATTTTAGAGGGTGATACTTTAGATATTGTGCAAATACTACAGAAGGAATATCAATCGTGGAGTCGGTATGGTAATCTAATTGAAGACTTGAAGACATTACTAAATAGCCTTATGTCATGGCATGTCCATCATGTTAAAAGGGAAGCTAATACGACAGCTCATTGTTTGGCAAATGTGACTCTTGAACAAGCATCAGAGCAAATTTGGATTGAAGAATATCTTACTGTTATTCATGAAATTGTAAGATTAGAAATTATTTACAATTTTTCCTAAAAACCAAAAAATAAAAAATAAAAACACCTACCACTACGACACCTAGACATAATATAAAACTAATACATAAGTCAACAAGACCACATAGAATCAAGCACGTGGACCTTGTCTCGACGGTCTTCAACAAACACATCTCAAAGCTTTAGAAAACATATCTCAAAGGTCTTAAACAAACATGTCACAATTTGGTTTCAGAGTTAATAGAAAAATGAGAAAAGAATGGAAGAAACAGTTTGGTTGCAGGCTAAGGGCTTGTTTCAGTTTATGAAAAAATGCGATTTAAAATGTGTAATTTGAAAATGTAATTTTTAAAAACATAGTTTAGCGTTTGACAAAATTGTAATTTGACTTTCAAAATCGCAGTTTAACCTTTAAAATTATGCATTTTCAAAAAAACACCTCATTGCTTGTGATTTGAAAATGTAGATTTTTTTTTTTAATTTCAAATTGTAATAAAAAAAAAAACGCAATCTCAAACGATCTATTTTCTGTGATTTGGTTTAAAATAACATTTTTTATCTATAAAATCACTTACCAAATACACCCTAAATGTCAATCTAATACACCTTAGGCATAGGCTACACTAGAAAAATAAATTGAAAAGCCATAGACCTTTCAAAATAAAAGTCCAGAAAGTATGAAGATTGAAGTTATTATGGGCTTGTTTGGGGAACCAATTTTTTTTTGTTTAACTCAATTCTTCTCAAAAGTCAACTATCTTCAATAACTCAACTCAAATTTATTCCACTCAACTCAAAAAATAATATAAAAATTATATTTTTATTTTAAAAAAAAACTGAAGAAAAAAAAAATTTGAGGGGTGGCCGAGTCACCCCATCCACATTTGGGGGTGGCCGAGCCACCCCAGGGTGGATCGGCGACCCCCAGGGGATGGTTCGGCACCCCCAGGGATGGTTCGGCCACCCCTCAAAACATTTGGGGTGGCGAGCCACCCTGAAGCAACTTCGAGGGTGTCTCAGCCACCACCCGTTTGATTCGGGGGTGGCTTGTGGTTGAGCCACCCCCAACGTTCAGGGGTGGCCGATCCATCCCCTGGGGGGGTGGTCGATCTACCCCTTCGGCCACCTCTACACGTTTAGGGGTGGCCAAACCACCCCACAACTTTTTCTTCTTCTTTTTTTTTTTTTTAATATATAATATTTTTTATTATTTTTTATTATATTTTTTTCAAATATATTCACCTACTCAAATATTTTTTCTAAACCATCCAAACATAATTTCAAAAAAACTTTTTTTCTCGATATCTGTGAAGTCAACAAAGAATCAAATAAAATCAAATAAAATTTGACACCTAAACGAGCCCTCTACTAGGAAATGGGAATTCTTTTGTTCAGGAAAATCATACTTTAATGTATTTTGTTTGCCAACAAGAAGATAGTTTGCTGAGTTGCATTTCTTACTTGCTGGTTTCTCCATCTTCTCAACAATAAACTTACATTAAAGTTCACTAATTAAATATCCAATGGGAAGACAAACAATTTGTGTATACAATATTCAAGTGCAAAGGAATCTACCTGAATTTGATCCAACTGGAATAGATGTGCTACGATCCCCTTAATTTGGAGAATAAAAATCTATGCCTAAGTGTTAGTCATAGGTCTCTTTATTTGGGGTGTCTTTATTAGTTTTATTTCCTTGCTAGTCCTTGTTTTCCACGTAAGGGTCATTAGTTTTAGTCTTATATTCCCTTGTTGGTTTTATTGCCATATTAATCTTTCTTTATGTGCAAGCAAGAGTCTTAGTTTACGTAGTCTTGTAATATCTATTTAAGAACAGTTTGAAATAAAGTTTGCAGAGAAGAATTAATCAAAATCAACTTTGCGTTGTGAGGTCCAAGTTCTCTCTAAGAATCTTAATTATCATGTTACAAACCTAAGTTCATAACAATTTTGTATCAAAGCCAAAAATGGCTTCACCACCATCTTCCAGTTTCAATAATAGGCTTGATCGTTTTGAGGCAGAATTTGTTTCAAAGATGCGTGAGCTAAGAAGTTAATTGCTACCATGAACTCACATTAGGATCAACTGATGCCTAAACAACCAATGGTGCAATCTCAACTCCCATGACAGCCCAAAACACCAACCCATTCTAGTCCCAATCCAATCCATTCAACACCTTGTGTGACCCTCATTACACAGAACCAATTGTCCTTCCATAACCATGACACCCCATCACCACAAACAATGACTTCCTCACACCCACCACCACTTGAAAAACCATCAATTGACTATAATCACAAGTTCATCAAAACCATCGTCATGCTTCACCAGAATCCCTCCTTGCACTGTAAAACACAGATTGAACATGGTCACAATTACATCCATGTGTTCACTAGCAAACACAAACAAGGCGCACAACCAGAAGTATTTTCTAAAGAACGTTTGTGCTGAGGAGGCGTGTGGTGGAGAAACCATCTCCGAAACGACCGACTAGGAAGCGAATGAGAAACTTGGAGCTCATGTCAGAGAGAAAGGGAGGGAACATAACTTTTTCCGGTGTTCCATATCTCTTTGTAAAAAAAGAGAAGAAGAAGGGGGGGGGGGAGGGGGTCTTGGAGAAGGCATTAGTATTTGCTATAAACAGGCATGGAGTCAAGCCACATGTGACGTGGAAATGCTGGGAATTACTATAATACCCCAAAAATATTTAAAAGTATTTTTCAAAATATTTAGCAAAAGATTTTAATTAAAAACACTCAATCGTTTTTTTTAAAGCAGTAAATAATATTTTCAAAAAAAGACAATCATTAAACGTTTGATGAATAGTAAAGTCACGTTCTCTGCAAGCCTACATATGCACAGAACATGTGTCGGTATAGTACACCGAACGTTCGATACTTTTCTCAAATGTTCGATTAAAAATCATAGAACCGTTGAGTAATAGTAAATTAAAGGTTTGATTATATCCCAAAATGAATTTTTTGTAGGGGACCAACAGCTCGCCTCATTTCCCTATAAATGATGCTTTGCCTTTCAGTAAAATTCATCATTTTTGCCCTAAAATCTCATAACCCCATTCTAAAGGTTGAGAAGAGAAATTTTAGAAGAAAACTTCATTTGAAGAAGATTATCCTCTCCAAATGTAGCATTCGAATCTAAACATTTTCCTATGTTGTATTTCACTATTTTATGTTAATGTTTTGTTTTCCAGAGAATGCCATGAGGATTTAAAAACTCTTTGAATTAACTTCCTAAAAAGTTGTATTAAAATGTATGACTTATGTTTTATCTCCAAAGAAAACATGTTTACTATGTTACTAGATACTGCTTTGAGCCTCGGTATAGTCGTGGTTATTTGGTTGGAGGGGTATTTATAGAGGGGGAGTTATTACGGCTGAGAGGCTGGATCTTTGGTGAAGTGTGGTAAGAGAATGTGAGCCATTGATGAGATGGAATTGATGGAGAGGATTGTTGTATTTATAGAATCCTGATCCCATCTGGTCTTGTCAAGGAGCTTATCGATGAAGAATTGTCATTATTACGATAGAGATGGCTGATGAATCCTTTAATTTCATATAGCATAGGTAAGCTTTTCAGACCTTTTTTTTTTTTTTTTTGTGTCTATTGTCTTGTCCATGACTGAAGACATGTGAAAAGATCCTTGGCTTTTACCCATGCTTCGAAGGCTTTTTGTTTTAAAGGTGTATGCGAAGTCAATGTGTGAGATATGTGGAGTCTTTGAGTGAAAAAGGTGGAAGAAAGGGTCACCTCAATGAAAAAGGCTTGCTTTCTTTGAAAAAAACTTGAGACTATGGGTGGGCATGAAAAGAAATGGACTAGAGTTGGAGGAGGTGATTATGGAGGTGTTTGTGTTGGTGTGTGTGTGAGTTGATGAGAAGAATGGATAGTCGAGGAGAAAAAGGAATGGAAAAATACTTGGTTTGAATGTGAAAAAGTGTGATTTTGGAGATGAAAATAGTGTTTGGGGTCGTGGGGGTGTGGGTTTGGTGTTATGTAATGTGGGAAAGGTGAGAAATAATCAAACATTTCACTGTTCTTGACCGAACATTTAATCCTTAAGAATAAACGTTTGATCCTTAGTGTCAAACATTCGATGATGACCAAAAATGCCTAATTAGGGTTTTGAGATAATTAGTACACGTGTTCCATGGTTAATAGGTTATAGTGTTCTTAGTCTATTGTTGGATTATTTTCGTAATAAGCAAGAGTACGAGATGTCTGGGGCATCAGATGAGCACTCGAGATAAGTAAATAATTAAGTATGAAACTGCTAACGTTAAGAGTTCGATATGTCAGATGACTGAGTACGTTCTTTTTTATGATCATTTCTACAACTTTTACAACATGATGCTACTTACTTATATAAACATCTTTATTTTTGGAATAAATGAATAATATCTGCATAGTACGCCTTAGTCCACCGGTATGTGCGGTGGGATGGCCAAAGGCATACTACTTTTACAAGTTAATTCTTTGGTCAAATGTTTTATGAATGATGAGGGTCTTTGATCCAATAGTTAAAAGTTTGTGATTAGCGCACCATTCTTCGAGTGTGGTCATTATTACGGTTTTAGTCAGTGTGGGCCATCCGAGGTCGAATTTGGTTGGACTGCTAGTATAAGATAGTATATTTATGCAATGTTCGAGGCACCGAAATTGTACCAGAAGTCCTTCGGGCGCAAACCTTGTTGAGTGGGGGTAATGTCTCGAATAGACCATATCATTAACGTATGACTAATTTATAATATATGTACGACATATTTCATGCATTAAAACTAAAGTGTTATGTTGTCAAGATTATGCCACCTTCTAAAAACAAACGTTATTTTGCCAAGGCATAATAATGGGGATCAAACACGCCATTCATTAAAATATTATGTTTAATTACAATCCCCTTTGGAAATCATTTGTAAATCATCTTTATATTGATCTGCTTACTAAATCAGTCGACTATCTCAGTTACTTTCTTTTCCTTCCTGTAAAATACTCTGATATTTTACAAACCCTCAAGGACTTGATTGCTTAGGTGTCTCACTGGGATTACGGTGTTGAGACGGCAGTTGATATACTTAGGTTTGATTTTATAGTTGCAAAGCTCTGCGCTCCTATTTATTGATGATAGAATTGTGTATATAATGATTTATTGTTTATTTATTTAGATCAATTAATCTGCTGTTTACTCTAATAAATGGTTAAGTAGTTGATTCAGTCAGTTGCTAATTAACTGATTTAGATACCCTACGGGTAGTTTACTACGGATTAACCATGTTCGAATGGCTTAATTATGTGTATATGGTGATCCTCAAGTTGATGTTTTATATATTCTTTTTTCCAAAGAATTGAGATATTCATGAATCTTAATTTGGACAGTTAAGACTGGGAGGTGAACTATAAATTTAATTACAAGTTAATCAAATTCATGAGGCGTTACAATTACAACATGTGGATTTTGCATAAGGCACAAGTGACGTGAAGAGTGTGAACCTTTTCAGTATTTATTATTTGGGGCCAAGAATTTAAGAGCAAGATTTCTAAAACCTAGATGACAGTTTTTAAGGGAGGAGGAATGTTACGATCCCCTTCCTTAATTTGGAGAATAAAAATCTCTGCCTACGAGTTAGTCATAGGTCTCTTTATTTAGGTTGTCTTTATTTGTAGTAGGTTCATTTCCTTGTTAGTCCTTGTTTTCCACGCAAGGGTCATAGGTTTAGTCTTATATTCCCTTCTTGGTTTTATTTCCATATTAGTCTTTGTTTATGTGCAAGCAAGAGTCTTAGTCTACATAGTCTTGTAATCTCTATTCAAGAATAGTTTGGAATAAAGTTTGCAAAGAAGAATTAATCAAAATCAATCTTCAAATTTGTTTGGAATAAAGTTTGGAATAAAGTTTGCAAAGAAGAATAAAGTTTGTTTAACGCTTTTTTTACATTGGTTTGATGACAAACGGTTCTTGAAGTCATCGTAACAGAAAACAATTATACCTATGGCAGATTCATTTACAAGAATAACAAAGAAAACAACCCAAATACTTTACAGTTCAATATGCATGAATAAGATTCATCCAAACAAAGCAAAAAAAAAATGTATGAATAAGCTGCCAATGAGATTACACGTTAATTTATCATGACTTTCCTTCAGAGAGAGATCCTAACTAGTCTTATTTTCACTCATGAGGAAGAAAAGATAAGAAAACAAGGAATCCTTCATTCAAAACGCTAATAAAATCCAAATTCTCTTTACATTTCCCTCCACGTTAATGTTTGCTTCTTGGGTACCAGACGAGCAGATACTATTAAGGTACTCTCCCCAGCCACTTCAGCAGCTGCATCAGCTCTTATGGAAATAAGAAGATCTCCCAAGTATGGAGAAATTGCTATGATTACAGCAATACCATCAAGCAAGGATTTGGTGTGTAATAGGCCAGCTGGAGGACATCTCTCAATTCCTTCCTTATACAAGGATGCGTGCTACTCAAGTCCTACGTGTTCCCCAAGTTCCAGTATAGACAAATATACCACTGATACGGTTCTTAATTTTTGTAATTGATTTGCTGATTTTTCCCTTAAGTTGCACATGATTTGTACCTTCATAAAATAGACATGATTTACTTCCCTTGTACATTGTAATCTTTCCAATTCAGTTGTTCTCTGTGCATGATCATAAATAAACTATCTTCATGGTGTTTTGGTTAAGCAAGCCAACACCCTTTCTCTCATTTCCGTTCAGATACCATCTGCTCATAGCCATCTTCAATTTATTCGACTGTGCTCCCAAGTCTCCAAGCCTCCCATATTTTGGGAGACATACTACCATTTAGAAATTTATGACAAATAATAAAGTATGAAGAGGAAACTCGAAAGCAAAGAGAAAGAAATAACACAAGAAATTTTGAGGTAATTTGGTGTTAAACACCTGCATCTACCACCGTAAATTACCTAAAGGNTACATTATCCTCTTATTAACTTGATTACTATTTACAATACAAATGTCTCTATTTATAGGAAAACTGTAGTTCACAAGTAAGGTTATGATTACCCTAAATGGAGAATATTCTTACAAGGAAATATAATCAACCTAATATGGAAAATATATATTCTAACCACCATCATGGCATTACAACTGTATGAACAAAGTAAAACCTTCTCCTATATATGGTCGGTTCAAATTCTTGGCCTGCAGGTAACAGCTTAATACTCTTTGGTCCATGGCTCTTGTATGCATTTAAAGGCTTAATTTACACATTGAATCCACGCAAAGAAGGGCCTTCCATGTACACGGCTTCTTCCACCTCTCTACATCCTTTTCAGCAATGCAAAAACTATGAAAAAAATACTTTCTTGATTACCTGAGCATGTCCCCATTATGTAATTTTGGCCCGCTTAGCGTTGGTGATATGCTGAAAGTATTACCATTGCTATAAAATGAAGGGTGAGCCAGGGGCATTGGTCGATCCGGAATTGGTGGAACCTCAATATCTCCTTCCAACATTCTCAAGGTGTCCATTATGGTTGGCCTCAACGCAACCATTACATGAGCACACAAAATTCCAACAAGCATGAATCTCTCCATTATGCTCTTTGGATTTGAATTCATAGAATCCCCATCTTTCAACAAAGAAGCATCAAAAGCCTCTTCTACTTTTCCAGCTTTTACCAGTGACCAAGCCCAATCTGTAATCAGAAACGCCTGTGGTGATCCTGATGACAAATCAAGAGCTTTTCTCCCACACATTATCTCCAAAATGACCACCCCAAAACTATAAACATCACTCTTCTCGGTCAGCTGTCCGTAAAGGGCGTATTCCGGGGCCAAGTACCCGTGTGTTCCAGCCACTCTGGTTGTGAGATGAGACTGGCCTTCCCTGCTCTGCTTTGCAAGCCCAAAATCAGCCACTCTAGCTCTGAAATCCGCATCCAACAGTATGTTTGTGGCCTTGATATCTCTATGATATATTGCAGGTTTAACTCCATAGTGCAAATAAGCTAGCCCCTTTGCAACATCCAAGATTATGCTTTTCCTCTGTGGCCATGTCAATGATTTCTTCCCCATTCCACCATCAGCCGAAGGAAAGATATGGGTCTCAAGATTGCCATTAGGCATGTAATCATACACAAGGTACCTCTGATTTCTCCTCTCATCATATTCCTCATGATCCCCATCAATCACACAACACCCTCTAAGCGGAACAAGATTCCGGTGCTTCAAATTGCTAATAATCTCAACCTCATTGCAAAACTCAGCATCTCCTTCAATATCAGATTCTATAATCTTCTTCACAGCAACCACAGTTTCATCCGGTAAAACCCCTTTATAAACCAACCCAAACCCACCTCTACCGATGAAATTCTTCTGCGAAAAATTGTTTGTTGCCTTGTCAAGTTCCTGAATTTTAAACCAAATCGACCCTGTATTCGGCTTCACACGCGGCCTAGAAGACCCATGTTCCTCCAAATCATACCCTTCTCCCAAATTACCCCCCAAAGCCTTCTTCTTCCTCCTCCAACTCCTATCAAACCAGAAGTAAAATCCCAACAAACAGGACATGACCAAAACCGCAACCCCAGCTCCTGTTAACCCAAAAACAAGACCCGAACGGTTCTTACTCGCCGTACCCACTGGCGAATCAAGCGATAAACCGAAAATACACGACACAACAACATTGCTCTCGGGTCCACCCTGATTCACAATACCAGCAGCATAAAGAACAGCAAAGTAAAAGCAATCTGTAGCTTTGGCCTCAGAGGAATTACCGTCAATCGAAAGCAACTCCTTCTGAACCTTGTAGCCGGCCGTCAAGCAGCCATCACAGGTAGTGACCGTAAGGTCCGACTGGCAACCGGAGTTCAGAGCAGTGTTGGCGCCGAGCTTGTCGACCCAATCTTGAGTGGTCTCAATCTGGGCGCAGATGTTGCGGCTGGTGACAAACTGCAGAGGGTTAAGGCAAGAGGAGACGAGGTTTGAGGGGAAGGAAAGGGCGGATAGTTTGGATTGGAAATCTTGGAGACAAGCAACAGAGGTGGGGAGGTCGGGGAGTTGGAACAGAGAGGTTTCTTTGAGGTGTTGGGCGAGCGATATGCCGAGGAGGGAAAGGAGGTTTTGGCAGCAGGAGGCTTTGTTGGTTTCGTATTGGCGGCAGAGAGAGGTGTTCCATGGGATTGTCAGGACATAGTTGAGATCCATCGGGCATGTGGAGGAGGAGTTGTTGTTGGGTGCAGGGGAAGGTGCTGCTGAGGTTACAGAGAGGAAGAAACAGAGTGAGAGAAGCAGCAGAGCAGCTTGATTCATGGCTGCTGCTTTGGCTCTCTGGATTGTGTGTGTGAGAGAGAGAGAGAGAGAAAGAAGAGGATTAACTACAAAAGAAATTGGAAGGGGAGAGATAGACGTCGGCTTGGATTGTAGCCATTGATTCTAAGAAATTTCTCAGTTTTGGTCAAACTTTGCTTTTGGCTCATTTTCTGGGTGCTGGGGTTGGGGTAACAAACAGTTTAGCAGGATTGGGCGCGTGATATCACATGCTATTTTACATAAGAGTGAAAGTAATTTTTTTTTTTTTTTTCAGTGTTTTATTTCACTCCCATTGGCTTACGTAAAGTTTTGGCCAAAATGGCTAACCAAAATCTATTTTTGCTAGTATAGCTAATGGGTTTTAAAAGACATCATACATCCGATTATCTATTCTTTCTCTATATCCTTTAAATATTCTTTTTTATTCTTTGTTATATTTCTTTATTTCATTTTTAAGGATAGTACTTTTTTTACAATTATTTTTTTCAAATGGTCATTTTTTAAAAAATGTCTTTTTTTTTTGGCAGCAGCAGTTGCTGCTGCCAGTTCTGTAGAAACAGATTCTGCAGAACCAACAACTGGGATTTTTTTTTTTTTTAACAAATAAACGAAAAACAACTACGCTAAAAGAAACTAAACACAACACAAAAGAAAAAAAAGAGTAAGAGTTTCGGTTATGCAGTACAGCAGAAGGTTTCTGCAGAAACCAGCAACAAATTTTTTTTTTTTTTTTTTTTTTTACATAGTAAAAGAAATCAAAATCACACAACACAACTAAAACAGATTACAAAATGAAAAGCAACATTTTTTTTTAACAAAATAAACAAAAAACAACTACACTAAAAGAAACTAAACACAACACAAAAGAAAAAAAAAAGAGTAAGAGTTTCGGTTATGCAGTACAGCAGTAGGTTTCTGCAGAAACCAGCAACAATTTTTTTTTTTTTTTTTAACATAGTAAAAGAAATCAAAATCACACAACACAACTAAAACAGATTAAAAAATGAAAAGCAACATCAAAAACAAAGGAAAAACTCCAAAACACAACTTGCAGAGAAGAATCTTAGAATCAAGGTGGGATTTTGAGAAAGGTGCTATCCAAGGATCCAACTGTACTTTGAGTTTAAGTGATGGGCAACGGCAAAGCCAATCCAATTCATGCGATGATTTGGTTTGAGAGACAGAAGTTGTTGTCTTGTCTCAACAAAACCTGTCAAATCACGCATTTGTGCCTATCACATAAAAGGGAAATGGAAATATCAGCTGAAACAGAGCCAAATGAAAAATCTATAAAAATTACAAAAATATACTAGAGAAGAATGACAAAAACATGAAACAAAATCTAAAGACCATAGCAATGACAAGAAGAGACATTACAAACCATCTAACTCACACATACATCCAAAGGCCATTTCCCTCCCTCCATATACATCTCAATTTGTATAATAGGAGTCCTATCAGGTATATAGGAGTGTTGCAATAGATGATGAAAAACTAAGGAAAATGTAAGGGATAAAAATCGAAAAAGAAAAAAAAAAAATGAAAGACAGCAAATAAACATTTGAAAACAATGTCTGCAAATCGGCAATTAAATCATTTTGCAAAAATATTTGCACTGAAATGACATAGATTTTTGCTACTTGTTGTCATCATCCATAAAGAAGAGCAGTGATACCCATTTACCCAAGGAATGGTCATCTTCAGCTCTTATCTTGTGTTTCTTTTCTTGCCAAAATGAATTCATACTTTTTCTTTCTATTTAGAAAGAAGCATAGAACAAATTTATGGAATTATTAGTAGCCCAAGAAATTAGCTTCTTGTGGTTAGATATGTAAAGGACTCTGTCGCTAAAACAATGTGTGAATTTTCACACATAAAATATTGCAGATAAAATGTGTGAATGCAGACAGAAAGGCTAAGTACAATGAATATGTAAAAGATTTCTCATGTAAACTTGGACCAAGAGTACATCATTATCTCAGAGATTAAACAAACCAAGCAGACATTGTATGCAACAAAAATTACCTCCATGTTCTGGGAACTTCTTCAATATGGCATCTGCTGCCTTCAGCCCCTTCTTATATTGTTTAGTTTCATATGATTTCTGCATAGCAAAGTGAAGTTCAGTTGACAATTTTAAAAGCGCCAGTGTTTCAATTCTCTAGATGGATTTGCTAGCTAATATAATAAATATAGTCTGGAAGAGGACTGTTGCGTAAGCAAAGACATACACATGGACTTACACGTGTATATCTTACCAAAGCAATGGAGTGTTCTTTAAGAGATACTTATAGTTTGAGGAATTGGATCTAAAATTCTATGAATCAAGGATTTTGCTCCAACTGGAAACCAGGATGGACATGAAAACTCTGCTCTCTCAATCTGTAGAAAACAATTAAAAACAATGATATCAATATGAAAGTTTAACAACCTTGATGCAAAGCACATGTGCTTTCGGTAATTTGCAATATGCAAAGCTACTTATCTGCATGATAATCATCAAATAGTACTCATGATTA
>FXXK01000357.1:385523-431852 GCA_900184695.1 Betula pendula
TCAGAACATAAAGGATGACTCCACAGGACCAAACATCTGCCACAGCACCATCATAACCCTTGTGACTGAGAACCTAAAGCCAAAAAATGAAAATAATCGATAGATAAGCATGCATTAAGAAATATATATCAGCTAATGTCAAACCCAACACCCTTATAATTACCTCAGGTGCTACATAGTTGGGAGTCCCACATGTTGTCCGAAGAAGGCTCACTCTCTAGGTGCAAACATTACCAAAAAAAACCCATTTGAAATCATTAGCTCACACAGATTATGATCATGTAAAAAACTGAGACGATCATAACTCCAACAAGAATCTCACTTGTTCAGGCAATGCATTGAGACCAAAATCTGAAATCTTTAAATTTTCTTGGGAATCCAGTAAAAGATTTTCAGGCTGTAAAATAAAAGCAACCCATTGTAATCAATAACAATGGGTGACTATGTCTGCATAAAGAATCTATCTCCATTCATAATCAATAACAATGAATCAACTACTTATCTCAATAGCATACACAAGAATCATGGAATATAATGAAAACCACTTTATAAAAAAAACAAAAAAAGCAGTATCTCGTACCCATATCACAGATGAAAAAACTTTTGAGCATTTTCCATTAAACTACCACTTCTACCATACTGACCAGACAGGATCTCAATCATTGCATATCACCAAATGATAAACACAAGAAGTTGCTCCACATTGTTGTAGAAAGATAAAGGAGATTAGCAAATTGCACATATGTGAAAAAAAAAAAAAAAAAAAAAGAGTCAGACTAACCCAATACACAGTCACATATAACCCAATACACAGTCACGTATAACGGAAAAGTTATCTTTCATCTATTACATTCATTGATCTGTCCTTCACACCAACCCAATACACGCACCGTTTGCTATAAAACATGATTAGAAACAATCCCCAAAACAACAGAAAATCAATCGAACTTACAAAGTCGGTTCGATGTAAAACGCTCAATCCCTGGAACCCTCTGCAAACGCTCAATCCCTCCCCTTTTGGTGTAAAATTGCACACCTTTTCCTATCATGCTCTCTCTCGGTGAAGTCTGATTTTTTACACGAAAAGGGGAAGGGATGGGTTTTAAAGAAGGGGAAATAGGGGAGGGGATGGGTTTCGAAATTATAAAAAAGAAAAAAGAAAATGGGGTTTCTGCTCGTGACCCAACCCAGAGAAGAGAGAAAAAAAAAAATTAATGAGAAAACCCAGAGAGAATCAGAGACTACCTTAATCAACTGAGAGGGAGACGCCGATTCCTTTAGCTACAGAGAGAGGCATCTTCAGCTACTGTGAGAGAGGCAAAACGAGAGACCTTCAGCATAAACCATGAAGGATTCGTGAGAGACCAGCGTAAACCATGGAAGATTCCTGAGAGACCTTCAGCGTAGGAGATGGACGCAGGAGAGAAAGTGAAATGGAGGGAAAAGAAGAAGAATCAGGAAAAGCANAAAAAAAATAAAAAAAAAAAAAAACAGAGTCAGACCAACCCAATACACAGTCACATATAATGGAAAAGTTATCTTTCATCTATTACATTCATTGATCTGTCCTTCACACCAACCCAATACACGCACCTCTTGCTATAAAACATGATTAGAAACAATCCCCAAAACAACAGAAAATCAATCGAATTTACAAAGTCGGTTCGATGTAAAACGCTAAATCCCTGGAACCCTCTGCAAACGCTCAATCCTCCCCTTTTGGTGTAAAATTGCACACCTTTTCCTATCAGGCTCTCTCTCGGTGAAGTCTGATTTTTTACACGAAAAGGGGAAGGGATGGGTTTCGAAGAAGGGGAAACAGGGGAGGGGATGGGTTTCGAAATTATAAAAAAAGAAAAAAGAAAATAGGGTTTCTGCTCGTGACCCAACCCAGAGAAGAGAGAACAAAAAAATTAATGCGAAACCCAGAGAGAATCAAAGACTACCTTAATCAACTGAGAGAAAGAGGCTAAGAGGGAGACGCCGATTCCTTTAGCTACAGAGAGAGGCGTCTTCAGCTACTATGAGAGAGGCAAAACGAGAGACCTTCAACATAAACTATGGAGGATTCGTGAGAGACCAGCGTAAACCATGGACGATTCCTGAGAGACCTTCAGCGTAGGAGATGGACGCGGGAGAGAAAGTGAAATGGAGGGAAAAGAAGAAGAATCAGGAAAAGCGAGAAGGAGAGGGTCGAAATTGTTTTTTATTCGATCGGTCCGTGTACAGTGTAACGCCACAAGTGGCGTTACACTGTTCACAAACGGGTCTCAAATCCATTTTGGATTTGGGATGCATAAGCCGGTGTATGGTAATTTTAGGAGTTTGATTAGCCATTCTATCATTTTTGCTAAAATGACTAATCCAATGGGAGTGCTCTTAAGCTATGCATCATGCCATGATGGATGGAAAGGGACAAATAAGTTATAAACCTCTTGTTGCTTGTCTGACTTGCTGCGCTATGAAAAGGAAATGCTCGGGGAAAAAAATGATACTATAAAATATAAAATAAATATTTGTTTATATTTGTTAGGAGGTATTTTGAGTTTTTTTTTTTTTTTTTTTTTAAAAAAAAGTTTTAAAATTCTTATGATGTAACACAAAAGTAAAAGTAATTTTGTGTGTTTTGAATTATTTATTAATATTTTTATTTCAACCAAAAAAAGAAAAAAAAAGAAAAATGTTTTCAAACAACATTTTTTCAAAAGGTGCAGCAAATAAGTTATCTCCAAAATAAAAAACCCAAAAACATAATTCACTAAAAAAAAATAATAATATTATTTCTAAAGAAATATATTCATTTGTTTTTTTATAAGTAACTAATTTTAGACTTCGAATACAAAGAAGAAAAAAAAAGTATATTGGCCGGGGGGGCCCTCAAGTGTGATGGTTTGCAAATGCGCGTGGGGGATGTAGCGAGTATGCGTATGCAAGTGACAGACTGATCTGAAGGAAAATAAATAAAGAAATGATTTACTTCCCTTGTACAGTGTAATCTTTCCAATTCAGTTGCTTCATGGTGTTTCGTCAAGCAAGCCAACACCCTTTCTCTCATTACTCGTCCAGATACCATCTGCTCATAGCCATCTTCAATTTATTCGACTCTGCTCCCAAGTCTCCAAGCCTCCCATATTTTGGGAGACATACTACCATTTAGAAATTTATGACGAATAATAAAGTATGAAGAGGAAAAGTGAAAGCAACGAGAAAGAAAAAACACAAGAAATTTTGGGGTAACTCGGTGTTAGACATATGCATTTACTACCGTAAATTATTCAAAGGCTACCATTTATCCTCTTATTAACTTGATTACTATTTACAATATAAATGTCTTATTTATAGAAGAAAATGTGGTCAGACAGTAAGGTAATCATTAACCTAAATGGAGAATATTCTTACAAGGAAATATAAACAACCTAATATGGAAAATATATATTCTAACCACCATCATGGCATTACAACTGTATGAACAAAGTAAAAACCTTCTCCTATATATGGTCGGTTCAAATTCTTGGCCTGCCAGGTAACAGCTTTAATACTCTTTGGTCCATGGCTCTTTGTATGCATTTAAAGGCTTAATTTACACATTGAATCCACGCAAAGAAGGGCTTCCATGTACACGGCTTCTTCCACCTCTCTACATCCTTTTCAGCAATGCAAAACTATGAAAAAAATACTTTCTTGATTACCTGAGCATGTCCCCATTATGTAATTTTGGCCCCGCTTAGCGTTGGTGATATGCTGAAAGTATTACCATTGCTATAAAATGAAGGGTGAGCCAGGGGCATTGGTCGATCCGGAATTGGGTGGAACCTCAATATCTCCCTTCCAACATTCTCAAGGTGTCCATTATGGTTGCCTCAACGCAACCATTACATGAGCACACAAAATTCCAACAAGCATGAATCTCTCCATTATGCTCTTTGGATTTGAATTCATAGAATCCCATCTTTCAACAAAGAAGCATCAAAAGCCTCTTCTACTTTTCCAGCTTTTACCAGTGACCAAGCCCAATCTGTAATCAGAAACGCCTGTGGTGATCCTGATGACAAATCAAGAGCTTTTCTCCACACATTATCTCCAAAATGACCACCCCAAAACTATAAACATCACTCTTCTCGGTCAGCTGTCCGTAAAGGGCGTATTCCGGGGCCAAGTACCCGTGTGTTCCAGCCACTCTGGTTGTGAGATGAGACTGGCCTTCCCTGCTCTGCTTTGCAAGCCCAAAATCAGCCACTCTAGCTCTGAAATCCGCATCCAATAGTATGTTTTGTGGCCTTGATATCTCTATGATATATCGCAGGTTTAACTCCATAGTGCAAATAAGCTAGCCCCTTTGCAACATCCAAGATTATGCTTTCCTCTGTGGCCATGTCAATGATTTCTTCCCATTCCACCATCAGCCGAAGGAAAGATATGGGTCTCAAGATTGCCATTAGGCATGTAATCATACACAAGGTACCTCTGATTTCTCCTCTCATCATATTCCTCATGATCCCCATCAATCACACAACACCCTCTAAAGCGGAACAAGATTCCGGTGCTTCAAATTGCTAATAATCTCAACCTCATTGCAAAACTCAGCATCTCCTTCAATATCAGATTCTATAATCTTCTTCACAGCAACCACAGTTTCATCCGGTAAAACCCTTTATAAACCAACCAAACCCACCTCTACCGATGAAATTCTTCTGCGAAAAATTGTTTGTTGCCTTGTCAAGTTCCTGATTTTAAACCAAATCGACCCTGTATTCGGCTTCACACGCGGCCTAGAAGACCCATGTTCCTCCAAATCATACCCTTCTCCCAAATTACCCCCAAAGCCTTCTTCTTCCCTCCTCCAACTCCTATCAAACCAGAAGTAAAATCCCAACAAACAGGACATGACCAAAACCGCAACCCCAGCTCCTGTTAACCCAAAAACAAGACCCGAACGGTTTCTTACTCGCCGTACCCACTGGCGAATCAAGCGATAAACCGAAAATACACGACACAACAACATTGCTCTCCGGGTCCACCCTGATTCACAATACCAGCAGCATAAAGAACAGCAAAGTAAAAGCAATCTGTAGCTTTGGCCTCAGAGGAATTACCGTCAATCGAAAGCAACTCCTTCTGAACCTTGTAGCCGGCCGTCAAGCAGCCATCACAGGTAGTGACGGTAAGGTCCGACTGGCAACCGGAGTTCAGAGCAGTGTTGGCGCCGAGCTTGTCGACCCAATCTTGAGTGGTCTCAATCTGGGCGCAGATGTTGCGGCTGATGACAAACTGCAGAGGGTTAAGGCAAGAGGAGACGAGGTTTGAGGGGAAGGAAAGGGCGGATAGTTTGGATTGGAAATCTTGGAGACAAGCAAAGAGGTGGGGAGGTCGGGGAGTTGGAACAGAGAGGTTTCTTTGAGGTGTTGGGCGAGCGATATGCCGAAGAGGGAAAGGAGGTTTACGCAGCAGGAGTCTTTGTTGGTTTCGTATTGGCGGCAGAGAGAGGTGTTCCATGGGATTGTCAGGACATAGTTGGAATCCATCGGGCATGTGGAGGAGGAGTTGGTTGGGTGCAGGGGAAGGTGCTGCTGAGGTTACAGAGAGGAAGAAACAGAGTGAGAGAAGCAGCAGAGCAGCTTGATTCATGGCTGCTGCTTTGGCTCTCTGGATTGTGGTGTGTGAGAGAGAAGAGAGAAGAGAATTAACTACAAAAGAAATTGGAGGGGAGAGATAGACGTCAGCTTGGATTGTAGCCATTGATTCTAAAAATTTCTCAGTTTTGGTCAACTTTGCTTTTGGCTCATTTTCTGGGTGCTGGGGTTGGGGTAACAAACAGTTTAGCAGGATTGGGCACTTGAAATCACGTGCTATTTTACATAAGAGTGAAAATAATCTTCTTTTTTTTTTTTTTTTTAAAAAAAAAAAAAAAAAAAGGAAAGGGACAAAGAAGTTATAAACCTCTTGTTGCTTGTTTGACTTGCAGTGCTATGAAAGGAAATGCTCGGGAAAAAAAATGATACTATAAAAAAATAAATGGAATATTTGTTTATATTATTAGAGTATTTGAGTTTTTTTTTTTTTTTTTTTTTTTTTTTTTTAAATTTAAAATTCTTATAATGTACACAAAAGTGAAGTAATTTTAAGTGTTTTGAATTATTTGTTGAATATTTTATTCAAAAAAAATGTTTCAACACATTTTTCAAAAGGTGCAGCAAATAAAAGTTATCTCCAAAATGTATATCTCCGAAATAAAAAACCAAAAAACATAATTCACTAAGAAAAAGAAAACATAATATTATTTCTAAAGAAATATATTCAGTTTTTTTTTTTTTTTTTTTTTAAAGTAACTAATTTTAGACTTTGAATACAAACAAAAAAAAAAGTATATTGGCCGGGTGGGTCCTCAAGTGTGATGGTTCGCAAATGCGCGTGGGGGATGTAGCGAGTATGCGTATGCAAGTGACAGACTGGTCCTGAAGGAAAATAAATAAAGAAAGACTATAATAAAGTTATCAAATAGAAGAAAGAAAGATAAATTTTGAAAACTTTTGAAAATAAAGTAAACATAATTCCCTCAAACAAATACTTAATTTTTAAGGAAAAGTCTACTTTTTCAACCCATGCATCCAACTCCCATCCAACTCATGTGTAAAAAAATTTTTAATTTTTAATTTTTTTTTTGAAAAATACAAAGGGAATTGGATGGGGTTGGATGCTTGGGTTGGACACCAAGCATCCCCCAATTTTTAATGTGTATCACTTTTGTCTCACAAAAAGACAAGCATAAGTTGGATATACTTTGAAAAGAGACATAAAAAAATGCTATATCTACCATTTTTTTTTTTATAACTATTTTATAATTTGTTGTTGACATGTTGACATCGTATTAACACGTGATTATAAGGTATTAAATAATTTTTAGTTGTTAATGTGGTTCCAATTATATGTTAACATACGTCAGTAAATTTTAAAAGAATAATACGTATAGAATTATTTATTGATCATTCGTGATGGCTATAGATTGAGTGGAACCATGTGTAAAAATGATTTAATTTATTTTTTTATTCAATTAAAATTTTAAAAGAATTAATAATTTAATATGATATAAAAATGAAGATCTTAAATTTAAATTTTGAATCTACAGTTTATTTTTTATTTCAATTAAAATATCTAACTTACTATATGCTTAAACATGCTCGAGAAGTATTAAAATATTAATTATATAATTAAAATCTTTTTTTGTTTTGTTGACTTAAAATTTTTATAACAATCCATGATTTAACAAAAAAAAAATGGTTAGCTATTCTATCCTTTTCCTTCTAGAAAATACATGTTGATCCTATGTGTGGGAGACCAATGGTGCAAACGCAATCGTGATGGGATGCTGACACAGAAAAACCTTTTTTGTTTTGTTTTTAATAGGATTCACTCAATTGTCGGCCCTAAGATCTAATTCGTTAGTTGTCGAGGGGGCCCATACTTTTTAAAAGAAAAAAAACAAACAAAAAGAAAAATAGGGGGCTACCCGATAAAAATTTGAGAATACATGTAAAATTGGTTCATTTAATTCGATTTTTTTTTTTTTTGTAAATTTAATTCGAAATTTTGATAAATAGCTTTTCTAGAATTTAAAAAGTGATTAAACAATTTTTGAGATAAGCCAAAAAAAAAGAAAAAAAAGAAAAAGAATAGGTAACGGCGGTTAGAAAAGTTGACAAAATTTATTAATGTATCACATCAGTACTAATTATATTGTTACATGTGTTTAGGAATATACAATCAGGGTGATTATTAACCGCTAATAACTGGATAACTATAAATAATCGAAAAATCGAATAACTGAATAATAAAAAATAACCGCAACAAAATAACCCGTTAACCACTTAGACCGATTGCGATTACCGGTTATAGGTATTGAAAAAAATGATTATAACTGAGTAACCGATTTAATATATATATATAAACACAATTTTGGCTTAAATTATACTGTCATTTCAAAATCCAGGAACCCTAAAATAAGAGAAGAAATTGAGTGAACTTGGGAACAAGGAGTCTTGTCCATTGACTTTGTAAACAGTCGAAAAATATCGAACTGCATCCAGAACTTCAAGGGGCATGATTTCATTGACTGGACCATGAACTTGCCACAATCAATTAAATATAAAGGAAAAGATCCTTTAAAGTTTTTGTCAAAATTAATTAACCAAGAGTGGGTAAAAGTATCATTTTGGTATAAGAAAATCTTGTACCAGGCTTCAACATAGTCATGATAACTATATGTGACTTCATGATTTGAAAGGGGCTTAGTGGAATGAGAAGGAATTCACCATTTGGCTTGAGTAATAAATCTCATGATATAGAAATGGTGGTAGATGATCTTAGTGTTTTCTTTGGAATCATAGATGGGAGAGATTTGTACTGACATCTATGTAGAACTTAAGGGACTTATGAGGATGGGTAGCAGGAAAGTGCCAAATTGGAGGGTAATAAACTTGGGCCAATGTTTGGGGAGACTGAATATGGCTTAAATTTGATTCAATCATAAATAAATTATGGAAAAAAAGAATCGACAAGTAAGTTTAAAATAGCACAGAAAAATGCTCAAAAAATTAAAAGGGGGTCCAAAAAGTTTATTATTTGAAAATTGGTTACTGGTTTAAAATCGCATTAAAACCAGTTGCGGTTATTTAAAATTTAATAAAAAAAAAATTTCTGTTACATTTACAATATGTAAAAAATAATCGTAATCGGTTGTACACTCTTACATGTATCACTTACAATAATATATATATATTAAAAAAAAAAAAAAAAACAAAGAAGATAGAACAGTTATCAGATTTGATGTCCGTCTACCGCATGATGGGCCAGATATGTACAGAGGTTTTAGAGAAAAAGCTCGAAGATCTGGTTAAAGAAGATAACTGAATTTCATTCTGATTTGATCGGATGTACTTTTGAAAGGCCTGATGTTTTCACTTTCGGTTAATCTTTTCCTCTCTTTTTGTTCCCCATTTCGAGTACCTTTTTGATGTTTTGTGAAAACTGAAAACTGAAAGAGAAACTACCTATCAAAAATGAACCTGAAATGGACAAAGATAAATATATTTTCTAATTTTTATTCATTGCCCCACGTGGTTTAAAATCTTTACTCAAAGTTATTCCAGTTTTATTTTTTATTATATCTTGGTACTTTAATTTTGGTAAAAAATAGAGATAGTATCTCCGTCTAATTATTTAACGAAACTCTACGTGTCAGCGTTTATCAATAACACATGGTTCCACTTTAATAAAAATAAAATTAAAAATTAAAAACTGAAAATATATAAAATAAAAAACAACTCAAAAATAAAAAAAAGTCTCGAACCACCTCTTTGGACAAATTGGGATGGTCGGCCACCCCCATTTTGGCCATAAGAGGTGCAGAGAGCTACCCTCTAACTGATATGGAGGTGGCCGAACCACTCCAATTATGCCATTGATGGATTAGCCACCCCTCTAATTACAGGCCAATTTTTAAAGATACATTCTGCCAAAATTTATCTCATTGAGCCCATCTGTTCCAAATAGCTTTGGATGCTAGATCCATCTGTTTGGAGTAAACAAAGTCGTTGAGCTTATCTGATACGTAGTCAAACATCTTGACGAGGAGAAGAAATTGCAAAAAGTAATCTTTGACACCAAAACCATGAAAGGAACCGATGTCGTGGTCTTCCTAAGATACCAGACTTCATGGACCTAACTTATTGACCAAATGAAAGATATTTCCGTTAGTTTTTATCATTGAGATTTGAGGGCATACATCAAATTCAGAGGAAGATTCATTTTTGTCTTCCCAGAAAAGTGAAGTTTGAAAGTTAAACTGACAAAAAACTTTTACTAAAAAAAAAAAAAAACTGACGCAAAATCCAAAAATAAAAATAAAAACATGTATTTGATGGGGGCGTTTGTTAAACGCTTTTTCAAATTTTTTTATTGTGCACTTTACTCTGTGCACGGTAACCAATCTTACAGAAAAATGTACAGTAAAAAAAAAAAAGGTTTAAAAAGGCGTTTAACAAACGCTCCTGATACCTTGTTTTGTGTAATACACTTGGCGCGTCTACAGCGCATTTAAAAAGGTATGGGAAATGTTGGGAATATTATTATATGCAAAAAAAATAAATAAAATTTGTGTAACGAAAAATAAATTATTCTCTAACCAAGATTAAACTTTAAAAAAAATATGCAAAAAACATTGCTATTTAAAAATAAACTAACAAGAATAGAATTACTTACATGAAGATAAGGGTCACTCATTGGGTTTATGAGCAAAGAATCATCGCTCCTTGCTTATCAGAAAAACGATTGCCTCAAGAACACCTTCAGACATTCTCACTAATGACTAGAAAGAACTAAAAATGTAGGTTCAATCTTGCTCTTCAAAATTTAAACTTGTTCCTCTAAGAGTTAACTTAGAAGAATTTCAGTTCTTAATAAATACTAAAAGAACTATTGTTGTGTTTTGCAAGAGCCACAAGTACTTCTATTTACATTATTGAAAAACTAAGAGAGTAAGTAAAATAAGTAATATGGGATAGCTGCATAAGGGGGTAGATGCCTTGGGTTGCAGAAACCCTAGCCTCCACCTCAAAAATCAAGCACAAGGCCAGGGAAATATTCCCCCTAGTCTATTCATCACTCTAGTTGCAATCTGGGCTTGGGTTTTACCTCAAGCCCAGTTATCGTACTTACCTCTCTAGTTATTTTTGTATAGTTTTTCATTGACCCATGTTTTAATAAATTAAAACAACCTGCCCAATAAATAAAAGCTTGTCTATGGTTAATTTACAATAATTTAGTGAGAGACTCGAAGGAAAAAATAAATCTGACTCAAATAGTCTCCTATTATCCCAAGTTACTATTTAATTACAATTGATTTCACTAAACAATTGCAACTGCATTCTCATAATTTATTATTAATTAAATCAACAGAATTCCCTCTAACATACTTATGGTTGAGTATATTTCATCTATGAAATTTTTCGTAACAAAATTAGGACTGTGATACTGTCACACTAAATTCTATACCTTTTAATTATTGTGTCGCAGATTTTAACCTTATTATTCTCTACCTGTGAATCCTCATTCCACAAATATATATTTTGGAATTCTCTTTACGAAAATGCTCTGATCAGAGACTAAGAATAAACACTTATAAAATCCTATTCAAAAGAAAGTTTTTATCATTTTAAAAACTAAAAAGGACTTGGATTCCTTTTTGAGCCAAGCTTCCCTCAAAATGCTACATGTGATCACCCAATGCACAGAAGATGTTGACCACATTTAAGGCCTCACTCTTTGATGCATTAAGATGACATCTACTTGACATCTGAGTCTAATTTCTCTTAGAATTTAGAATTATTGGTATAAGTAGTTTGAGAGTTATTGTCCTTTTTCAATGACAGTATTTTTGTGAGAAAAAAAAACAACTCTTGGTCCATTTAGTGTATACTATCTTATACACCTATACATCAATCTAAAGCCTCCTTAATTGTGTGATTTTCAATGGTAAATTTAGAAACACTCGCAATAGTACGAATCTTTGTAAGATAGGTCTATACAGAGGAAATCTATACGCAGGGACTGTGGTGGTTGTTTTGCTATGAAGTATTCAAGATTCCATCCAACTCAACTTAGAAATAGAGATTGTTTTCTTTTCTTTTGAAATGTAAAACTAAAGTAAGCATAAGCTAAAGATAAGCAAATAAGATAAAGGTAGAAGGGAGAGTATAGGAATTTGATTTCATCCAATTCTCATACTACAAGCAGATGATATCTAATATGGATTTTCATTATATGAATAATATGAGCGTATAATAGGTGTCAATCATATAACGACCTCAATATGAAAGTACTTTTAAGAGAAAATAATAATATATCTTAATTTCGCACCAATCGCTCACCTAACATCTACTTGTGAGAAGATTTGTGTTCCCTAGCATAAACTATAAAATCTCCTAATAGCATACATAATTCAAGGAAAAAGCATGAGTTATCTTAGGTTTGCATTAATCTTTCCCTTACACTACATTAAACTAAGTTGTGAATTGATTCGTGTTTCCTAGCATAGCTCATCAAACCCATATAAATTTATGTCAAAAAACATCATTACATAGCCATCGTTTCCGCAATCACAGAAAATAGAAACGTTGAGTTCATTTAAGATAAAGAAAATTTTTTCATAGACAAGAAAATGATTTTATCATAAATGATATAATGATGAAGAACAATATACAAAAAGTTGCAATCCTCTTAGGTTATACAATCATTATACATATGCATAAAATCACAACTAAACACAATCAACCTATAGCACTTGGAAAGAATTACATCAAACCCTATAAAAGAGTTAGTTACTCATGTTGGATTTGGGAGTCTCCATTGGATTGGAGAAAACCATTTCCTAAAGAGTTTAAGAGCTATGGGTTGAGCTTCTACCTACTGCCAAAACTAGGAAATAATGGAAACTAAGCTAAAAATACATTTGAAAATAAAACTCAGAACTCTCTGCCCACTCTTGGATCAGTTTCATTTTATAGAGGCAAAGGCTTGTAGATATTATTACAAGATAAAGATGAAGGAAAAAATCTTGAGTCAAGTGACTAGGACATCTCTGAAGAGAGAATTCGGCGCCCACAATCACCTCCCAAGCTACAATTGTTGATAAATTTTATCAACTTTCCATCATTTACTGTCAAAGATATTTTCAGTTCTGGAAGCTTCGATGACGCTCGATTGCCAGATGTTGGCGCTCGATCGCCAGCTGCGATCGATCCATAGAATGTGGCGCTCAATCCACTTGACTTTTTTCAGCTATTCAGTTTTCCTTTGATGCATTTTTAAGCTTAATTTGATGGTTTTGCTTGTGTTCTTCATTAGGACTTACAAAATAAAATAAAGCACTAAAACACAATAAAATATTAGATTACTATACAAATTAAGGTTTAGCATATGCGAGTTAAGGGGCTTGAATGTGTAACATTCAGCACTTATCACTCCTTTTCGACTAATTAAGGTAAACCATATAAATTGATGTGTAACAGTCTTGCCAATGGAATGTTCTACTGCCAACTGCGAACAAAATACATTTTAGATACAAGGATTATGGACTAAGACATTGTGTGACAAAGACTATTGTTCACACCCATAGTCCATATTCAATGTAATTTTTGGACCCTTTGCATAGGCATAATCATAAAGATCATACAAATATTATATATTATATGCTCAAATATTTAGTTAGTAAATAACAAACTTTATTCATAACAAACTATAATATCAACATGTTACAATTTGGAATTTATGACATAATCTTCAACATTAAATTGTTAAATGCATATGATAGTTGTTAAAATGTTAATTAAATAATTAAATTCACATCTTCTTATCAACTCAATCTTTTGGAACAAATTATGATTTAACATGATATCAAAGCAATTTGAGCAAAGGTTATGAGTTCAAACTTTAAGTCCCACAATATACCCAATTTAAAATATCTTACGCCTTAGTGGATAATTAAATCAACATCAATAAAGGCACTAATTAATCTACATCATGTAGACATAGATCTATTTACGGTTGAATGCTACAGCTACTAGATTATTAGTCCCTATAAATTAGCTCACATCGTAAATTTTAAGCACTTTTGATCCTCATAATAGCAATGTTGAGCCAAATCAAACATCAGAAATTAAGTATTAAACATTAGAGAAAAACATGCTCAAGTCCTAGTCATCAAAATAGAAGCAACTCAATATTAAATTAGATAAGGATTTACGACAATTACTTGTCCAAATTACTATCAATTTGAGCAAATAATGTGAGAGATTTCATAAAAGATTTACTTGCCAAATAGGTATCCAAGCAGCCAAAAAACTATTTGAATAGGTAGGTCATATATTGGGTCTCTCACGTTAGTGACTCAAATTACTAATAATTTGAATAGATAATGATGTGGATCCTAATCCTATTAAAGCAGAAAAAGTTGCGTTGAATTGAAAAATATATACATATAATAATCAATAAGAATATTTTTAATATGTAAATCATATAAGAGAGTATTTAAAATGGCAATAAAGGACATGGGTGTACAAGTGTTGTAGTTATTTCCTTTTAACCGCAAACGTTTTTGCAGTTATCACTTTTAAGTAACTGCAACCGTCTGTAATGCCCAAAAATATTTAAAAATGAATTTTTCAAAATATTTGATAAAAGGTTTTGATTAAAAACACTCACCCATTTTTATAAAAGTATTAAAATAATATTTTAATTCAGAAAATGCAACCATCAAATGTTCGATAGGCACCTTCAAATGTTCGATGATGGACAGTACAATCACATTCTCTACAAGCCTACGTATGCTTAGAACAGGTGTCAGTACAAACATCAAACGTTCGATGCTTTTATGGAATGTTCGTTATACTTTTATCAAACATTCGATACTTTCATCAAACGTTTAATGAAAAACCCTAGATTCTCTGATATAAATAAATCAAATGTTCGATGTCGTATATCAAATGTTCAATCATGTCTCAAAATATATTTTTCATAGGAGACCAATAGCTCACCCCATTCCCCTATAAAAGATACCCTCCTCTTGTGCAAATTCCCCATTTTCTCGTCCAAACACTCTAGAAACCTATTTTTCATAAGCTTAAAAAAGGATTTTGAGAGGAGTTTCCATTTGAAGAAGAACATCTTCTCCAAAGGTAAACTTCTAATCCTTACTCCTATTTTTAACACCTTTCATTATTATATGTAAGTTATAACTATGTTTTGTTTTTCAAAATGTGTTATAAGGATTTAAAAGCCCTTGTGTTAACTTTTCAAATAATTTTTGATAAAAATGATGATTTTGTGTTTTATCTCTTAAAATGTATATTTTCTATGTCTTTTGATATTATTTTAAGTCTAGGAATAGTTGTAGTTAGGTTTGGTATAAATTTTTAAGCATTTATGCATTCTGCACCTACATCGAATGTTCCCTTATTCTTAATCAAACATTACATCTTCAAGACAGAACGTTCAATAATTATGTCAAACGTTCAGTGGTGACTAGAAATGCCATATTAGGGTTTTTAAGGCAAAGAATACACATACCCCACGATTAGCAAGAGATTATGTTCTTAGCATGTTGTTAGCGTATTTTACAATTAGCGGGAGGTACGTAATGTTTGAGGCTTCGGATGAGTAGTTGAGGTAAGTAAGAAACTACAACTTTAAGGATGCGATATGTCAGTTGATTGAACACGTTTTTCTTTATGATAAAGTTTACCGCTTTAATGTAATGATGTTATTTGCTTATATACATTCTCCTATTTTTTGAATAAATGAACAATATCTATATAATAAGGTTATAATACATCGGTACGTGTGGTAGAATGACCATGGTCTTACTATTAATACAAGTTGATTCTAAGGTCAACATTTTCTTTTATGATGAGGGCTTTGGATCCAATGGTTAAGTTTTGTGACCAGTGCACCATTCTTTGAGTAGGGTCACCAGTTACGGCTTTACTAGTCAGTGTGGGCCACCCGAGGTCGAACTTGGTTGGACTACTAGTATAAGATGATATGTTTGTGTAATGTCTGGAGCACCGAAGTTGTACTAAAAGTCCTCTTGGACGCGCAAACCCTGTTAAAAGGGGGTAATATTTCAAGTAGACCATATTATTAACATATGACTATTTACATTGTACTTATGAAGCATATTTCTGCATTTAAATATAGGTGTTTAGTCGCCAAGGTTATGCTCATTCTTTTAAAACTAAACGCAATTTTTGTCAAATGACATAATATCGGGGATCAAACCTGCCATTTGTGAAAATATCATGTATAATTCATAACTACCTTTTTGTATAAGTTTTATACCTTAAAAATAACTTCCTTACTAAGTCAACCGACTTACTCAGTTACTTCATTCTCGTAAAATACTTTTATATTTTACAAACCCTCAAGGATTTGTCCGTTGAGAGTTTCACCAAGGCTACAATATCAGGACAACAGTTAATATACTCAAATTTGATCTTTTATATGTAAAGCTATGTGCCCTTATTCATTGATGATAAAATTATTTATACTTATGTACTCAGATCAATTATTCCGTTGTTCACTCTGATAAATGTATAAATGGGAAATCGAGTTAGTCACTAGTTAATTGATTTGGACGCCCTATAGACATTATACTATGGGTTAACCTCATTTCAATGATTAATCATGTGTATAAGGTGATGCTCTAGCCGGTTTATAAATATTCTCTCCACTAAGAGAATAGAGGTATCCTTAAGTCTTAATTTGGACGATTAAAACTGAGAGACGAATCATGAATTTAATTACAAGTTAGTTAAATTCTTGAGGCGTTACACCTTTCCACTAGGGCTGGTTATAAGAGTGTAAAAGCGGGTAGTTATTAACCACTTAATAATCGCTAACTGCTACTAATCGCCAACTGCTAATCGTATAATCGCATAATTGTTTTCATAGGCGGTTGGTTAAATCGCTAACCGTATCACCCTAGATGGTTAGTGGTTTTAAGGCTAAGCAGAGGCGATTAATAATCGCTGACCGCCTGCCTTTAAAATAATAATAACATACAAATAAAAATGAATATGCAAAGCCGCCTGTGAATTACAACCAGTAGAACTAATTGGGTATTATACTTTTCGTTCCTTTTAATTCTCTAACCCTTTTGATTATTAAAATTTAAGAAGCAAATGAAGTCTCTATCTATCATTAAAAGTAATATATACGATTATATATATATATGAACTACAAAATGTTTTTTTAAAAAAAAATTTTAATAAAAATTAAATACAAAAAGTATGGTTGCCTGTATGAATTTAATAAAACAGCTAATCACCTAAGATAGAGTTATGAAAATCTATTAACCACTTAATGTAGTTGTGCTTAGATGCAATAACCACTAATCATAACAACTTGTTTACCCATAGCAGGTTAGCAATTAACCGCTACTCGGCAGTTATATGGTTATTAAAGGCAAAAAAAAAAAAGAAGCAACAGCTAACTACCTTTCAAGTAATGAGCCTTTTGGGTAGGGGTGTCAAAACGGGTTAACGAGTCGGGTTCGGGTCAACCCGCTTGACCCGTTAACCCTAAACCCGGACACGACCCGTTTATTAAACGGGTCGTGTCGTGTCAACCCGTTTATTACACGGGTTGACACGACCCAACCCGTCAACCCGTCAACTAGTTGACGGGTCGTGTTGTCGGGTTGAATTTATTCAACCCGACCCAACAGGCAACAGATACAGAGTAACAGAGATACTGCCAGTGCGGGCCGTGCGGCAGTGCTGTTCCGGTGACCGAGAGGGAGATTGAGAAAGAGGGAGAATCGGGAGACGGGTTGGGTCAAGATTCAAGAACACAAATCACAAATCAAAACACAAATCAAAGTATCAAACAACCCAACAAAACACAAATCAAAAACACTACAATTCACAAAACAACAACCCATTTTCGGTCAAGACCGGAGACGTTGAGACGACGGCGAGACCGAGAGATAGAGAGAGATACCGCCGGAGAAAATGGCCGTGAGAGAGAGAGAGGGAGATACCACCGGAGAAAATGAACATGAGAGAGAGAGAGTGAGATACCGCCAGAAAATGACCGTGAGAGAGAGAGAGCCGCTCACGGGAGACTGCGCCGCTGCGTGCGCCGTGCTGAGGGGAGGGCCGAAGGCTGCGGAGTGTGACCAGATTCACCAGAAGGAGAAGGCTCAAATGCAAAACGAAGTTTCGGCTTTAGGTGATTCTGGAAGAATCAGGAATTTTAGGTTTTGCTTTTACGTTTTGGTTTTTTACTGCAGTAGGCTCAAGGCTGTACCGCTGTAGGCGCTTTTTCTTTTTCTTTTTCTTTTTTTTTTTTTTTAACGGGTACCGGGTCACCCGTCGGGTTGACCCGTATGACCCGGTAACTTACCGGGTCATAAACGGGTCAACCCGTTTGACCCGGTAACCCGTTAAGCCAAACCCAAACCCGGAAAATTCGTGTCGTGTTCGTGTCGGTTCGCGGGTCGTGTCAAAAATTGCCACCCCTACTTTTGGGCCTCTTTTAGTGTTTTAATTTTTTTTTTTGGGCCTATTTTAGACTATTTTGGGCATGTTTCAGTGTTTTCAAACATTATAATTCATGAACTTAACTAGAAACAATAATAAACATAGCCTAGCTTGAACAATAATAAATTTGGCCTTTCTTTCTCTGTATCATTTAACTAACCATGTAGCAAACTAATATATTAGTAACCCAAAAAAAAGAGAAAAAAATAAAGAGTTACCGAATGAAAAACACATGAAAATTGGGTCTCATATTTATTTTTACAAACCTAAAAAACATGTTTGACAATTGAAAGGAACACGAGACCACGAGTTCCAAAATAAGCAAATTGAAAAGGAAACAATTAGAATTCTAAAAGAGGTTTGAATAGAAAAAAAAAAATAAAAAAAATAAAAAAAATAAATTTAGAATTCTAAAAGAAGCAAATGCGATCCATGTACTTTTGAGATGGGACTCAATCCAGTGTAATATCAATGAATCTAACAATGATAGATAATATAACAAAAAGAAAAAAACTACTAACAACACTAGCTAAAACTGCTATATATTATATTACTTTTAATTATATTTAATATTTAATGTTTAATGTAGTATATATATAATAATAATAATTTATATTATATATATAAAGATATACGATTAGCTGTTAATCACAACCATCTTAAGCGATTATGTAATTGCAATTATTAGCGGTTATGCCTGTTGTATATATATCCCTAGAGGATATCGATAGTCTTAGTTGCTCGCCAAATGGACCATATTTCTACCATAAGAATCAAAATTATATTAAAAAAAAAAAAAAAGTATAAGAATCACAATGCAAGGTACGTGAAATTACAGCATAGAGGTACTACTAGATTACGAATGCTTTGACTTTTAAATACCTATTTATGAGACAATGCACGATAAGATAAAGCTGTTAATCCATTGAAAATCTAAACTAAGATTAACAGCTATTTTCTTTAACAGAAACAAAAGAATCTTTCTCTTCCGCTGTATGGTCAAAGACTAAGCCTAAAAAGAGCCAGGATTCTCTTAAAGACAACGCAAGAAAATACACAATCCAGAGTTTCACTTTCTTTTCTTTTCCTCCATTTTTCGAGCAACCAAACAGATATTTACTTCGTTTTAACTAATTGAAACCAAGAAAACAAAAAAGTAATGCAGGAATTTATTTTTGATAAGCTTGGGAAATAAAAAGGATCAGTAGTACCTGTGCGGTTGTAAATTTCAGTAACTACTTCAATGTCATTAATAATTCCATTCACCCATTCTTCTTTTACATCATATGGAATGTTGAAGAATAATAGATCTATTATTTGAGGCCGACTAACAATCAATCTTGTTTCTTTGTGACGCTCATAATTAAAGTTAAGATCAATTGTTTTTGATAGCTCACTAGTAATTTTTGATATATTCTCAAGTGCTATCGTCCCAATAACTACTTTGTTAAGGTTATCTTATACAGTAATATTAGAGCAAGATAAAAAAGTAGGATCTGACTAGAGTAACTTTGCTTATCTAGTAATTGTTATAAATAAAAAAGTTCAATTTTCATGCTCTAGTGTTTAATTTACATTTATAAAGATGAATTGGTATCAAATTAAGAAAGAAAACAAAAAAAAGATAAGCTAGTTTCTGCTACACTGTTAAGTAAAAGTAGTAATGTCACGTGAAATATACAAGTATTCTATCAATCTAAATTGGTCGGGGCATTACAATAATTAAATATCCCTCGATCTTTACCCAACAGTTGCTCGAGCGAGATGCTACGAAAGACCAAGGCTAGTTTGGCCTACCATTAGTATTTTATATTCACAATTTTCAATAACAAATACTCAGAAAAGAGTTTTTCTCCTATTTTTCCTAAAACTCATAGAATTTGCTAGGCTTGTTATAGAAGATAGTGGGTGCAGGGAGTCTAGACCATGACAAGTTTTTCTCCCATTTGTAGGAAAATAGGAAACTAAAAACCTTGGTGCAAGAATTCACATGCATTAATTAATAAAAATAGGGTTAAATTCAACAAAATGTGATTGGTCAGAAATGCATGATTGCCATGACAATTTTCATATATATATTAATTATTTAAGGGTAGTGCATGGAACAGATGGACTAATCCAACGGTCTCTAAATATAGCAGCTATTAGTGTAAGAAAAACATTATTTAGAAACAAATTACCTGCCCATCCATCTCACAACATACAAATTTTTGCCTTATAAAAACCCCCTATCAAGACGCTTCCTCATCTTTGGTTTCCTCTCCTTCATTCTCTTTGCATTGTTAACCTTTTTTTGTTCCATCTTCTCCATCTCTCTTTTTTTTTTTTATATTTTTATTTTCTTTTTTCATGGGAGATCTCCACGTTCAGTGACGAGTACTGATCTCTACAGCATCGTGGGAATCTCGAAAAGATATATGCAAGGCATACAAATCCCTTTTCATGAAATGGCATCCCGATAAGAGTCCCAAAAAAATCGAAGACGATGCCAAATCCATCGCCACTGACGAAGATTCACGGTAAACACAAACTTTCGATACATTTTTCTCTCTCTCTTGTTTTTTCTTTTTTTTTTCTTTTTTTTTTTTCTTTTCTAATTTTTCGATAGATTTTTCTCTAAATCCATGAAAATTGATCGATTCAACAGGATATATATATCCCAGAAAGAATCTTTTTTTTTTTTTTTTCTATAAACGTTTTACAAATGTTGAATTTGGCTTAGGCACTATAAAAAAAAAGAAAAAAAAATACAATACTAATTTTTCAACAGTTCAAAAATTGGAACTAAATTAAAAAAATACAGAGTTTTTGCGGTCCTAAGCCAAATCCTTATTTATGGGTGAACTACATTTACACCCTATAACTACATTTTTTCTTGCAATGTCCCTATCTATCTTTGGACTGCAATGCGCGTTTTTGCAACTAAATAACAAAAACCTCTTATTTATAAGATAAAAAGAAGAGTTACTTTTTTTTCTTTTTTTTCTTTTTTTTTTTTTAAAAAATAAAATAAATAAAATTTTACAAAAGGTATTTTTGTTATTTTGAGTCCATGGAAGGATTTGCATCATTAAAATAATAGATTGGGGAACATTGCAAAAATTGAACATTAGAAGACATTACAAAATGATTGATAATTAGAAGGGTACGTAAATGAGCGAATTATTTAGTGGTCGTGACATATATATAATATATATATATATATATATATATATATGTCTGTACAGGAACAGTAAAATTGTTTAAAGAAAAATTATATTTAACCTTTCTTTTCTTTTCTTTTCTTTTTCGTTAAGCACTTTTATGATTCAGCCTCTCTTTCTTCTTTAATCATATTCCTAATCCAAGTACTGTGAACTCAAATCAGTAAAACGAAGAAAATTAAATTAATTAGCATATGGTCTCATTCTTTCTATCTTTTTTTTTTTTTTGTTTTTTTGTTTTTATTCTTTTCATTCGTTTCACACTTTTTATGATTCAGTCTCTTTTCTAAATCTAATACTTTTTTTTTGCTTTTTCTTTGTTTATTCCCACATAACATTTCATGCCATTTTCACGCTAAGAAGAAAACTTCCTCTTGTCTTGTGGGCTTGTGGCCTTGCTCTTTTTATTTATTATATTTATGAAGAATTACTACACCTATTTTACATTGCCAATGTTGGACTTGGCCATATTACTATTGACTCATGCAATCCTACGCTTTAGCAAAAGAAGGATTCACACTATTTTTCTGTGAAAAAACTTGACCAAAATCTAAGGAAAAAAATAGCTCTTTTTTTTGCACAAAACATCACAAATTTACAAAAAAAAAAAAAAAAAAAAAAAAAAAAAAAAAAATTGTTTTCTCAAAATCCTAAACCCTAAAAGTATTTTTAACTCAATTGGTTTCATAAATAAAGAACTATTATATGGATTAAATTCAACTATTTTAGTAACTTTCAATTACTCCAATTTGAACACTACAACAAGATTCTTCCTTCAATTCTAAGTCACATTTCAAGAGTATGAAACAAATAGAAATAACTTACTTGCCAAAACCATTCCAACATTTAAATCTAAAACCAAATCAAACGCACAATTCAAAATCCAATCAAACCTAGAAATCCACTACTTCATGGTACCCTTCCCATTCATGAGCATGTGACTATTTGGCAAATACTAATTCCATGATGTTTGAAAAAACATATTTTTAATGGTAAATTGTGTATGTTTATTTATTTTATACATATTTGATGTAAGTGTTTTTTGTGATGGGATAACTTGTTTATAAAGAGATTTGAAGAGTAATTGAGGAAGCAATAATTTTGTCACAATTTTTTAGTTTTATTTTATTCTCACCAATTCGACTTTAATTTCTAATATTTTCATTACAAAAAATTTGTCTATATAGTTAAACTTCCTGTATCAAATATTGCATTATAAATTATATCATCATTCCTTACGGTAAATCAAGTACATGCCTTGTATGTGCCATCTAAACTAGTATATATATATCCAATTATTATTTTTAACTGTCACATCAGCATTGCGGGATAAAAATGTGGTATATAGCATTTATTAGTGATAGGCTTAATTTCTACATTTTTTTTTTTTCAATTTGGACTTCTCTTCCAACTTTAGATAATCCATGGAAAAAGGGAGGATGAAAGAAGTAGAAGCAGCAATCATCCAGCAACATTGGCTGGATTTATTTATCATCAAAACGACGATGATGGCTTCTTCACACGCGATGCTTCCTTTTTATCAAAGAGTGCGAGTAGAAGTAAAACACCAAGCCCACGCTGCCGGCCGGATAGTTCAAGTCGGAGGAGCACCACCCCAGTATCAAGAATTAAGAGTAGAAGAAGCAACTCAGAAACCGAAATACCCATTCCCAATTCCTTTTTATCAAGGACTACGAGTAGAAGAAGTAAAACGCCAACGCCGGCAAGCCCACGCTCCTGGACGAACAGTTCATGTCGGAGGAGCACCACCCCACTGTCTAGAATCATGAGTAGAAGAAGAAACTCAGAAACCGAAATACCCTTTCCCTTTTTGAGCGGAAGGAGCTCCTCAGAAACCGAAGGCTCTCAATTGAAAAGTACGAGTAGAAGGAGCTCGTCGGAAACGGAAACCTCTCTGTTAGGTAATATGAGCTCCCTGGAAACCGAAAAGCCTCCTTCTCTATTGCAAAATGTGAGTCGAAGGTCCGCAACCCCTATCATATTCTCGCAATCAACTGCACGACGAAAACCTACACCGGTCGAGAAGAAGCTCAAGTGCACGCTTGAGGAGTTGTCTGAAGGATGTGTCAAGAAGATCATGATCACAAGAGATGTCATCACGAACACCGGGTTTGTTAATCTTCCCCATCTTCTTTTATTTTTTTATTTTTTATTTTTTATTTTTATTTATTTATTTATTTTTAACTTGTAAGAAACATAAACAAATTCCTATATACATAAGCCTGGTTCGGCTATCCCCACTCCAGTCGAACAAGGATTCTTGTTAGTATTTAAAGTTAATACATTTAATAGTGTACATAATGTCACATCATTTAACTTTTTTTTAAAAAAAATGTGCTAATATTGACATCATGCACCCGGCGTGTTAGATGAACCAACTTTAAATCCTGACTTTGAAATTGATACTATTTATTTCATTTGAAATTGAGAGGATTCATTCTATTCCCCTCCGGTCTACTATTTTACTTCACCACCCTTTTATTCATGACAACTTTACATATGGGTGGCATAAAATTGGTTGGTGCCAGAATTAGGACCTATTTCATGAAAGAGTAATGCTAGATATTATAATTTTATCCAACATTCATCAAATAATACTGACGTGACACTCTCAACCAACTACTGGATCTGTTTTTTTTTTTCATTGAACAATGATTAATCTAAAGATGAGTTATGAGTGCCATATCAACATTGTTGGATATAATTATATATAGTATTTAGCATTTCTTTTCATGAAAAAGCATGCAAATTGGGTTATTCTCTAAAAACTAGAGGCTTTTTCCTTGATACAGGGATGATAGAAACCAAAGTGAGAATATATTTTGTTTGAATAACGATGTACAATATGCATGGCAGGATAATCATCCAAGAAGAGGAGATATTGAAGATAAAAGTGAAACCAGGATGGAAGAAAGGAACAAAGGTTACATTTGAGGGAAAGGGTGATGAGAAACCGGGGTATCTCCCTGCTGATATAATCTTCTTGATAGATGAAAAAATACACCCCTTGTTTACTAGGGAAGGTGATGATTTGGAAATAGGGATTGAGATCCCTTTAGTGAAGGCGCTCACCAGCTGCTCAGTTCCGATTCCTCTTTTAGGAGGTGAAAAGATGACATTGTCATTCGATGATATCATATATCCAGGCTACGAAAAGGTAATTAGGGGCCAAGGCATGCCAAATTCTAAAGAACGAGGAAGGAGAGGTGATCTTCGAATCAAGTTTCTGGTCGAGTTTCCCTCTGAACTAAGTGATGAGCAACGAGCTCAGGCAGTTAGAATACTACAAGATTGTACTTGATAATCAAATGTGTTCTTCTTGATTTTTCTTCTTTCTCTGAAATTCATTTACCAAAAAAAAAAAAAACTCACTTATACTCAAGTCCTTGTAATCATGTATACACTTGTGTAACTCAAATACCTTGTAATCATGTATATACTTTTGTAACTTAGACAAAATTATTGTCATGCATTTCAATGGTGGTATAGCTTGATCAATGAAGAAATATGTTCATGTTAGGTTATATATTCCGCATTGTATTTTGGTAATTACATTGAATTGTAGTGATAAGTGTATTTTGGATGGTCTAGCAATCTGGGTTAGTGGGTCGAGTTCGGGTCAACTCACTTGACCCACCAACCCGTTAAAAATCAATCCGAACACGACTTCTTTAATTAAACGGGTCAAAACCTTCAACCTAGACATAACCCACGGGTGACCCGACAGGATTCGCTTAAGCTGTTTAATTAATGGGTCACAAACTGGTTGACCCGTTTAGACTCACATGTGACCTGTTTAACCTATATAACTCAACCCAACACGACCCTCTTGACTCGTTTTAACATGTATTTATTATCTAAAAAATATATATAATTTCATATATGGGTCAAGTGGTTCAACCCGTTTATGACTCAAACCCATTTATGCTAAACCCTAACCATTTAATTTTGTGTTGGATTTGCAAGTCGTGTCAAAAATTGACAGCCCTAAATTTTGAAGTCACACATTGCTTTATTGTATGTATTGCTAGGTTTGCTGGCTAGGCCCCTCCTGTATAGTTTTCAGTGTGATTCAATATACAATCATGTTTTTTATATGGTATCAAAGTTCAGGTTCTAAATCACCTACACCATTTATCTCCTCCCTTTTTTCGGTGTTCTCCTCGGTGTTATCTCCCATCCCAACATTTTTTTCGGCAATCCCCCGCAATTCTTTCAACACTGGCTCCTTCAGATCTTTGTCTTTTAAGCATCCTTTTGAGTCACTGACACTACCAATCAAAAAATTGGAAGCTGATCTATCCATAACTGCCAAAATCAATTCGATTGCAGCAACCACGCATGCCCTTATGTGCGGCTTGAAGATTCTGCATGTGCTACCATGCGCCCTATGCACCATTGAAGATCTTCACGCACCTCATCTCTTTATGTACATACAAGCCAAAGGCTATCCGCCACATGTCACCACAAAAGAGTGCAATGCCAACCCATGTGCCACGTCACAACCACATCTGCACAGACCATTAATCCAGTGCCATGTCATTGTTAGCAGTGACACATCATTGCCACGTTGGTAGCTGCATCATCTACCACAACATAAGTCCATGTCAGTTGCCACATCTTTACCACGCTGCCCAATCTATCGCATCACGCCATCAATTTGGCCACATAATCATTGACATTAGAATGTTACTTGTGGACTTGGACTTGTTGAGTTTGACTTTGACTTTGACTAGTGTTGATTAGAGTTGACGAGGTGTTTCTTATCAAATTTTTGAGTTAATTTCATATTTTTGGTCTATTTTTGCATTTGATATCTCCAAATGGTGCAAAATGAGACTTGCATCCTTTGAGAAAGCTGGACATGGAATGAGCCTATGATAGTGTAGTTTGTGCACATCCTATTCAGATACATTGGATGGCACAGACTACACTATCTAGGCTCATTCCATGTCCAGCTTTCTCAAAGGATGCAAGTTTTGGCTTTATATCATTAGGGATCTAAACAAGCCCATTATAGGCCTTACTAAATGTGATGAAGCTCTTCGCACTCGCCTCATTGATTCGGACAACAATCTCCATTGAATCCTTACATGGTTTCGTTACACCATAATTCCCTCTATCTCAACCTTCTTTGACAATTTTTTGATGATGCTAAGGTTGCTTGGGATATGCTTGCCCCACATTACTCATCTATTGATGGTTCTAGAGAGTACCAACTAATGATTGATTTCTGTCATCTGAAGCAAGAATCAAGGCAGACTATCAATGACTTCTTTGCCTACATGCAATTCTTATGGGATCAACTTTTCTTTTCAGACCTAGCTTGGAAGGATCCTAAAAATGCTTAGTTATATACTGCACGCATGGATTTGCATCAATTCTATCAATTTTGGATTGCCTTATGTGATGGTTTTGAGCCTGTTTATGGGCAACTTTTGCATCGCATTGCTCTTCTTTCTTTGGACAAGGCTATTTATGAACTTGTCCGAAAGGAGACTCGACTGCAAACACTGCGCACTTAGTATAGTCATACAGTATGGGTTGCCCATCATATGGCTCTTTATCTTCTCAGCTAGAGTGCTCCAATGAGTCTGACCTTCGTCACCCTCCTTCTAAGACTTGCAACAATAATTATTGTTGTTAATGCATACGCCCAATTATTGAGAATTGTAGGTGCGCTCTAAATCTAATGTGCCCACTACAGCGGCTGCCAATGCCTTAAGTGTCCCCGTCTCCAGCAAACCTATTACTACATACAATAAAGCAATGTGGGACCACAATACACTGTCTACAATACAATATAATTTCCACAATACAACTTGGGACATATGACCAAACTCCATTTGAATTGAACTAATAAATAGTCGTTGATCCCCCTCCCCCTCCCAAAAGAAAGAAATAAAGAAAGAAAGAAACGGTTAATTAACTAGAGTTCAACATAACGAGTAAAAAGATTGAGTTTACTAAAACAAAACACATATATAATGAACATGTTTAGGTTAGCATCCAACACGGAGTTACGAATTGCGGATGGTCAAAATTTTCACATAATCTAACTTTCTTGTACAACCATAACAATTGTCAAGTTAAAATTTTTTTTTTTTAAAAAAAAAACCTACATTGTAACATCAAAAAGTTAAAATGTTTGTCAACTGGGGACTAATGTCTCCTATTATATATATAATGGAGTCACCCATGCATTTATGAGAACTTGAATTACAGTCATATTTATAATCATCACGCAAAGTGAAAAAATAATATGACTTATGAGTATTAACTGTAAGCAGGGGTGGTGGGAAGGGGGGTCGAGAGGGGTCAAATGTCCCCCCTCACCTCCTAAAAATTACTCCTTACTCTTAGTTAAATTTCTCTCTTTGCCTTGGTTGCCCACCCTAAAAAATTCATCAGGAGCAAATTTGCCCACACTCTACTAAATTTGTTGTGATTTTTTTTTTTTTGTCACACTTGTCACAGATCACATGCGTTTCTGTAATTAGGTCAAAAAAAAAAAATTATAGGTTGAAGAAGGTACGAGGGTTGAAGATGAGGTAAGTCTTTTTTTTTCCTCTCTCTCTCTCTACAAAACGCACCTTTTAACTAAGTTGGGATTTGAAATCTGAGACAACTTGATGGTCTGATTTGCAAAATGACAAGCACGAGTCACGACAAAAAATATTGAATGCTTGAATAAGAAAAAAAGGCATCTAAGGCACGACTTTCAAGTACAAATATTGATTTGCAAATTCATTTGCAAATATTGACGAGAAACTTTTGAGAACAAATATTGATTTGCAAATAACACTCTATGATAGTTTGATTTGCGAACTGATAAGGCTTGACTTTTGAGAACAAATATTGAATGCTTGAATAAATTTTTTGAAAGCCCAAGTGAATTAAAAAGAAAAGAAAAGCATATAATGTCCAAGTACCGTCACTTATGACAATAGTATATAATGCATATAATTTATGGGCATATAATGCATCCATTTTGACTATGTGCTTATTTTTAATGTGAAATGAAGACAATACCCTTAGTTTAGAAATTAAAAATTTCAAAAAGAAAAGATATCTTAAAATTCAAAAAAATAAAAATGGTTAGTCACCCTAACACCTGAGGATGGTCCAAGTGATTCGGGGTGGCCAAGCCATACCCAAACACTTTTGGGTGTGGCTTGACTACCCACATGTGATTCGGGGGTAGCTAAATCTCACCCAAACATGCTTGGGGCTGCTAGGCCACCCAATGTGATTTGGGTGGCTGCCGCCGGGGAGGGGGGGAGGGTGGCCGATCCACCCCCAAGTACAAGGGGGTGGGTTTGCCAACCCTAGGTGCGGTTCAACAACCACCTTCTTCTCTCTTTTTTTTTGTTTTCTTTTTTAATTTTTAATTTTTTTTTATTTTTTATTTTAGGGCAAAAATTCTCATTTTTGCATCTCACATATATATTTTTTTCTTCTTCTAGGATTGCGTGTGACATGTTGTAGTTTATGGGGGCAATGTGTAAATATTATTATGACTCCTTCACTTGATTTTCTTGCCATGCCTGGACAAATGTTCTAACATTATTTATATATAATTATCTAAAAAAGGTTGTTAAGTATTATAGATTAGTAATTTTTTTTTTTTTAAAAAAAAGACATGTTAAAATCAAACACATCAAAACCAACATCATAACTAAACTGTAAAGACAAATATTTGAGTTGTAAAATTATATAATACCCAACTACATATGGTGTTGGACCATATTGCCCATCTTCCATTGAGTAGGGCCAAAGGGTCTCTCAATAATTGTCGGGGCACTTTTTGGTTGCTATCCAAGTGATACCTGATGATGGGCAACTTTTTAAGCCCAGATTTGTTAACAGGAAGTAAAGCAAACTCTCACCAACTAGAAATAATTGAGGACTACAAGGTTATTGTGGGCTTGCAAAATATTAAAGCCCAAGATTCCACAAAGCATGAAAGCCTATAGGAACGCAAGAAATCTTCATTTTGATGCAAGCCATGTGAAACTGTGTGTTGCTATGCTTACAGAGTGTTTGATGCAGCTTTGACCGAGGAGAAAGATGACTTGGTCTCTTTCGGTTGGGTTGGGCCTCATCTTTGGCTTTGTGACTATAACACCCCGGAATGAAAATTTGTTTAATTAACTTTAAGTGTGTCTTAAATTAATCTTGGACCTTTGGAATCAGGTTAAGATTGGATTTTTGGGATGTTTATAGAAATTATGAGCGAACGAACGATCGATGTGGATAATCGAGCGTTTAATTCAACCCTAAGTCATGAACATTTGACTTGGTACTCAGGCGATTGATAAGCATTGAATGTTATACATTCAAGCCCCTTAACTCGCATATGTTAAGCCTTAGTTTGTGTTGTAAATCTAATCTTTTGTTGTGTTTAGTGTTTATCTTATTTTGTATGACCTATTGGAAAACACAAGCAAAATCATCAAAATAGGCTCAAAATGCATTAAGGGAAAGCTGAAGGGCTCAAGAATGCCCTTAGATCAATCCATAGAAAGCTTGGACCGATCCACAGAAAGTTTGGATCGATCCACAAAAAGCTTGGATCGATCGCAGTCGAATCCAGAAGCACCGCAGATCAGTTTTGCAACTGATTTTTGTATACTGTTTTGGTCATACCTCTCAGTACAAAACTCAGAATGAGGCAAGGTCAAGAGCGTTGGAAAGAAGACTTTAAGATGAACAAATTCTATTTTATGTGAAAGATCAGATTCAAACGTCTTGGGGGTCCAAAATGCGTGTAGAGTTCAAGAACTTTCTAGAAACGAAAATATCTGCAGACATGAAAATATGTTTGAAAAAAATCAAAGATTGTGGCTGGTAGTCAATTGTAGGCGCCGAATTTTCTCTTTAGAAAAGTCCTAGTCACTTGACTCAAGATATTTTCCCTTATCTTGTAAATAATATCTACAAGTCTCTCTCTCTATAAAATGGAACTCATCCGAGAGGTTGCAGGAAGGGTGTTCAGTTCTGATTTTTCATTTTCTTTGTATTGTTTAGCTTAGTTTTCATTTATTTTCTTTCTTAGACAGCGGGTAGAACTCGACCCATAGCTCCAAATCTCCTTAGAAAATGGTTTTCTCCAATCCCATGGAGATTTTCAAATTCTCTATGAAGAACTAAACCTTTTATAGGGTTTTGATGTAATTTTGTCCAAAGTGTTATGGGTTGATTGTATTTAGTTAGGATTTATGCATTTGGTATAATGATTGTATAAGCCTAAGGATTGATCTTCATGATATACCATTTGAGATGAAAACCTTGTTCTTGTCTATGAGAAATTCTTTGAAGTCTTGAATAAATTCTATGTTTTCATTGTCTTTGATTGAGGAAACATAGGCTTTGCAATGGTGCTTTTGACATGATTTTATGTGAGTTTGATAGGATATGCTAGGGACCACGACTCAATCCACACTTAGATTAACTTAGAATAGGTGAAAAGTGTAGTGGAAACCTATGATATCTTATGCTTTCTTCATTGAGTTGTGTAGGCTATTAGGAGATTTTATATTGCATGCTAGGGAACACGAGTTATATCACATGTAGGGTGTTAGGTGAGTGACTAGTGCAAAATTATGATGTTCTATTATTCTCTCTTAGTAGTATTTTCATGTTGAGTATGTTGTAAGGATTGACAACCTTTATACGCCCATATTATGCTTATGTTAAAAATTCATGTTAGATATAATCTGCTTTCTACCTTTATCTTTATTTTACATGTCATTTATGTTTATGTCATTTACATTTATGTCATTTAAGTTTAAAAATTCAAAAACATCTCTTTTTATGAGTTGAGTTAGAAGGAATCTTAGGAATTTTGTAGCAAAACAACCATCACAATCCCTGCTGATCAATACCCTCTTTTTAGAACTATTCTGCAAATGTGTGATCTATCACGAGTGGTTTTATAAATTTTAAAGTTGAGCGCTCGTGCGTATCAACGATCGATGGACGGTTATAACAACTTGACTTAATGACATTTATACCTTTATGAATGTGCATAGTCTGTTTTAAAAAGATGCTTCTCGACCCTTAGGCCTCATTTCGATATTCTCAATTTCTAGAACTTTAAAGAGAGAGAGAGAAGAGAAAGGAGGAGGGAGAAAGTGGATATTGTAGATTTTCACTCAAGAGTATGTATCATCTCGATTTAATTCGTTTAATCTTATTCTAGTTATTATTTCTAGCATGATTCTACTTATATTACTTGTTGAATTAGTCTATTGATTATAGATTTGTGTAGGGTTTAGTAGATTGTGATATTAGGTTGATTTTGATTGAGTTGATGAGTTAATGGATAGATGATCTTGTAGAACGCTCACCATGTGATATTGGGTTATTGGAAGTAATTAATTGTGTTCTGTTTACTCATTGGATTGAATTTTTGTATTGTTAGTATGCATGGATGATTTTGGCTGAGTTTGGATGTTATGTTCTTGTTTAAGCAAGTGTTAGGATGCATGATATAAGATTAGATTATGGCTAAATTGGGTTGGATTGGTATGAGTTGGTAGTGGCAAATTTTTGGCTGATAACTGAACATTTGGTGGTCTAGTCGAATGATTGGTAATGATCGATCGACTTGAGATATGAACGTTCGATTGTTTGACAAAATGATTGTTATGTCCTCTATTTGTAATTTAGGACATTCTGGGTTAGATTAAGTTCTGATTAATGATTCTTTCTCAGATTTCGATGGTCGTGAGTCTCTGAAAAGTTATTTGGAGGAGCCTCGCGACCCAGTGAGTAAACTCAAATAGATAAACGTTATTTTAGATTACTTCATAACATGACTAATTTATACAATAAATGCATATTTGCAACTCACATAAAATATCTTTTTAGAACTATATGAACTCTAATTCGTTTATGAAAAACGTGAAATAAAAATGGTATGATGTAAATGGAGATTTGTAAAACCATGCATATAAAAGACAATGTGAATTGCTTTGTATGACATAGTACTTCATATACGGATGAAGGCTATGGTTTACTATTATACGAGTTAATCCATACAGTCAAAAGATTTACTTTTATGTTGTTTGGCCTTGGATCCAATGGTTTTCTAGGTGACGGGGCAACCATGTTTGATTGGCAGTCACAATGACGACATCGTTACTGGTGTGGATTACCCGGGGTTTAAATCCGGTTGAGTCACTAACGATGACGATATGCGGCAACATCAGAGCACCAGTGTACTATTGGTCCCTTAGGACAATGCCAACCCTACCAAGTAAGGGGTTAAAGGCTTTGATAGACCACATGGAGTACATTATGACATGTTTCCTTAATTATCATGTATCTTATATCTATACTGCATTCACATGATTCATAAACTGATTGAACAATACTGCATATTATTACATGTCGATCGAACAATATTTTTATACAAACTGAGTTCACAAACAAGATAACCTGTAATTTTGTGTATCCTTACTTACTAAGTCGTAGATTTATTCTTGTATCTTTTCCACATTTAAACATGAGTTGTTTTATAGTTGGCCTTCCTATAGATGTCGGATTTGAGGACCTCGAGGCTAGTACAGCTGTTTGATATAATGATATTGATCTGGTTAATGCTTGAAGACTCATTGCAAGATTTTTCCAGCTACTCATGATAATTAGTACTTTTGGGTGTGGTTACAAACTTAATGTTTGAAATATGTTTGTGTAATAAAGTTTAGTTTAGATCTTTTATAACGATGATGTTTATAATATAATTTTAGCTAATGTAATGATTTTTAGTAAATGCTCTAGTTTCAATTATTAATGTTGATAGAATAATAGAAAATCATATGTTTCCGCTGCTTAGTATTATCTTTTGAGGAGTAGAGATCCCTTAGGACTCATTTACTTGGTACATAGGTTTGGGAGGTGCTCGGGAGTTAATTTCTCGGGGTGTTATAGTAACTTTTACACTTCAATTGGGCCTATGTAGATTAAGTAGAAGAGAAACCTTTAAAATAAGCTAATTTGGGCTTATCTTGTGCACGTTTCCTTTTGTCTTTGGTCCTCAATGAGCTATTCATCATAGGTGTTGGCCCTCTACTAGATGGTTGAGGAATGCTTGGGCTACTTTGAAGCTGCTAGACCTGTACATGTGGAGATGGGTCATGGGCTAGGATCCATTTTAGGTTGCATCCTCTTGTAGGTCATGGGACACGTAAAATGAGGTATACTTATGCATCAGCCTGATTTTATGTCTTTATATATTGATAAATCTTGTTGCATGTATGCTTTTAATCCTATGTTTCAAAATGAATAGGTGATAAGTGCTAAATGTTACACATTCAAGCATCTTAATTCACATATGTTAATATCTTAGTTTCATTATTATATGATGTTTTGTGTTGTTTTTGTGTTTTCCCTTATTTTGTAGTTTTTGGAAGAAAAGAAGTCAATTCCATCAACTCGGGCTTAAAACACATGAACTGTGCAAAGCTGTTGGGCATTTGACTGTTATGCACTATTTTGGCCATAACTTTTAGCTCAAAACTCGGATTAAGGCAATGTTAAGTGCGTTGGAAAGAGAACTCAGAGAAGAACAAATCATTACGCCAAAGTTTTTGCATCCAAGGTGCGCTTGAGTGCCCAAAATGGCGATCGAGCGCCAGCTGCGCTTGATCCCCATTTTCTGGCACTCGATCCATGTTTTCTGGCGCGCTTGATCCCCATTTTCTGGCGCTCGATCCCCATCGTGCGCTGGAAAACTCTGAAGTCGACAGAACTGATATGGAAAGAGGGTAATCTGACCCCAACTCGATCTTGGACTTCCTAGGGTGCACGAAATTGATTAGGGTTGTTCCTAAACTCTATAAATACTCCCCTAAGTCCTCCAAAACAAAGAGATAAGCTTGAGGAAAAAAATCAAAGGCTTCAAAAAAGGGTTTTTTCTTAATTTTTCTTTACTTTTCAGTTTTTCTTTGTTATTTTCTTATGAGAATGAATTACGTGTAGCTAATACTTTAGTTAGAGCTCAATTGAAGCCTAATCATGTTGCTTTAAGGTTTCAATTTGTCTTACTACAATTCATGTTTTGATGCTTAATTGATTTATCTCTGGTTTTTGTTCGTTCTTCATATGGGTTATGTATGGGTTTGATCATCTTATGCATATAACATATGTAGAGTGTTATCTAGGTCAATTTGGATGACCGAGTCCTGGGCCTAGTAATGTGACAAAAGAACCAATTGCGGGTTCTTAGTGTGTTTGTCGATTTCTATAGATTTATACTTTTTCAAAGAACAACTTAGTAGATACCATGTTAAATCCTTTGAGAAAGAAAAGAATTAGAGTAGATACCATGCCTAATTCGTTACTTAGGGAAATCAATAGCTTTTGGAGTAGATACCATGCTCTTAGGCCGACAAACAGTGAGTTTTTTGATATGATTGTAGCATTGTGCATTTTGTTAATTTTAATTGAGTATGATTAGCGGTGGATAGGGCTGTAAACGAGCCGAGCCGGGCCGAGCTTTGCTGTTCTCGACTTGACTCGTTTAACAAACCCATTAAACAAGCTGAGCTCGAGTTCGAGCCGAGCTTAAAAACCCTAGCTCAAACTCGGCTCGCTAAACATTATGTCAACTCGAACTCGAGCTCGCTAAAGCTCGTTTAAAAATCTTAGTCGAGCCGAGCCGAGACTCGGCTCGTTACCATTAAAAAGGCCTTTTGGCTAACTCTTTCTTAGTCGACCAGAGTTAACAAGTCAACCATAGAAAGACTTACCTTGTTCACTAACCAGCACCATTTTTTATAGGTGTAAAATGTGAGGATGGCTTCTAATTCTTTCGATGTGGGACAAAGTCACAAAGGCAAAACAAGTAGGCTGCTGTTGCAGTGTAGCAGATATTGGGTCACAAGTTGACCCAAACGTGGGTCACAAGCCGTGGGTTTGCTGACCCACGGCAGGGTCACTGGTGACCCTTCGTGGGTCACCTTGTGACCCATCGTGGGTCACGGGTGACCCAGCCGTGGGTCACCAGACCCACTGGCGGGGTCACGGGTGACCCAGCCGTGGGTCACCAGACCCACGACGGGGTCAAGGGTGACCCTTCGTGGGTCATGGTGACCCACGTTTGGGTCACCTTGTGACCCAACTGTGGGTCACCAGACCCACGCTGGGTCACGGGTGACCCACGTTGGGTCACCTTGACCCAACGTGGGTCATCTAAAAAAATTAAAATTAAAAATTAAAAGTAAAATCCTAACCAAGAGGGGGACATTGCAAAAAATTCAAAAACTTGAATACACTAAATGGAAAGACTTTGAACTTTAAAAAGTACATTGCAACTTTGAACTTTAGAACTTTAGAAAGTAAATTGCAAAAGTCGTAAAATTTTCAGGGGAGTAAGTAAAGTCATTCATATTATCTATTTAGTTAACATGTTTGATATTACACACTAGTCACTAATATAGTAACTTGACCTTTGTATATATCTTACACACTAATATAGTAACATATTAACATATACATATTATATAATGATTAATGACTAACTTCAAACTACTTTTAACTTATATTAATTAAGTTACTTATTAATTTAGTAATACTAAGTTATTATATATTAATTGAATGATCAATATAGATAGATACATATTTTTATTAATATATACATAAGAATATTAATTAATATATATAATTACATGCTATTATGCTAAATATACTATGTTAATTAACTGGCATTAATATATTAGTTAATAGTTATGATAAGTATATAATAATATAAATTATAATGATTAAATCTAACAAAGTTTTATCTTATTCCTATTATCATTTGATCTATTGTTTATATAATTATATGGTATAAGCACAATGTTAGATAACTTAGATCATATGATAATGATATTGCTAAGTGTCTAATGATAATGAATCAATGATATAAATTATAATTATTAAACCTAACAAAGTTTTATCTTATTTGTATTATCATTTGATCTAGTATTTATATAATTGTATGGCATAAGCACAATGTTAGATAACTTAGATCATATAATAATGATAAGTATATAATGATAATGAATCAATGATATAAATTATAGTGATTAAACCTAACAAAGTTTTATCTTATTTGTATTATCATTTAATCTAGTGTTCATATAATTGTATGGCATAAGCACAATGTTAGATAACTTATATCATATGATAATGATATTGCTAAGTATCTAATGATAATGAATCAATGATATAAATTATAATGATTAAACCTAACAAAGTTTTATCTTATTCCTATTATCATTTTATCTAATATTTATATAATTATATGGCATAAGTACAATGTTAGATAACTTAAATCATATAATTATGATAATAATAATGAATCAATAATATCAATTATAATGATTAAACCTAACAAAGTTTTATTTTATTCCTATTATCATTTGATTTAGTGTTTATATAATTATATAGCATAAGTACAATGTTAGATAATTTATATCATATGATAATGATAAATATAAAATAATAATAAATCAATGATAATAAATTAATAATCATAAGTCACAAGTATGATAATGATCATATATAATGATAATAAATCAATGATATCAATTATAATGATCAAACCTAACAAAGTTTTATCTTATTCCTATTATCATTTGATTTAGTATTTATATAATTATATAGCATAAGTACAATGTTAGATAATTTATATCATATGATAATGATAAATATAAAATAATAATGAATCAATGATAATAAATTAATAATTATAAGTCACAAGTATGATAATGATCATATATAATGATAATGAATCAATTATATCAATTATAATGATCAAACCTAACAAAGTTTTATCTTATTCCTATTATCATTTAATTTAGTGTTTATATAATTATATGGCATAAGCACAATATTAGATAACTTAGATCATATGATAATGATAAGTATATAATGATAATGAATCAATGATATAAATTATAATGNATAATGAATCAATGATATAAATTATAATGATTAAACTTAACAAAGTTTTATGTTATTCTTATTATCATTTAATTTAGTGTTTATATAATTATATGGTATAAGCACAATGTTGGATAACTTAGATCATATGATAATGATATTGCTAAGTATCTAATGATAATGAATCAATGATATAAATTATAATGATTAAACCTAACAAAGTTTTATCTTATTCCTATTATCTTTTGATCTAATATTTATATAATTATATAGCATAAGTACAATGTTAGATAACTTAGATCATATAATTATGATAATAATAATAAATCAATGATATCAATTATAATGATTAAACCTAACAAAGTTTTATTTTATTCCTATTATCATTTGATTTAGTGTTTATATAATTATATAGCATAAGTACAATGTTAGATAATTTATATCATATGATAATGATAAATATAAAATAATAATGAATCAATGATAATAAATTAATAATCATAAGTCACAAATATGATAAAATATTTAATGATAAATGATAATACTTAGGAGTTAGGTGAGATCACAATTCATGCTAAGTATTTTATGATCAATTAATCATTATATACTTAGCATAATTTGTGAATAATAATTTTTTATCATTATATACTTAGCAATTTAACATGATTTGTGAACTCATTATATATTTAGTATATCATATAAATTATATAATGATTTGTGATCACATAATAATATTATTATGTGATCATAAATTGACTGAGCTCGTGAGCCTAAAACGAGTTGGGCGAGCGGGCTTTATCGAGCCTTAAACGAGCTGGACTGACGAGCCCCTATCGAGTTTTGTCAGGCAAGTCGGGTATGTATTGTTTATTAATCGAGCGGGTTTCTACAGTGCCAAGCTCGAGTTCGGATCGAGTTTAACCGGGTGGGTATCGAGCGGGCTGTCGGACAGACTGGCTCGTTTATAGCCCTAGCGGTGGATATCGATGCCCTACCCTTTTATCTTATTATTTCAATTCAATATTTTGTCTCGTTTCATTCACAATATCTTTTTAGGAATTTATTTCTAAACATAGTTTACCAATACTCGTGGAAATGATCTCGTATTTGCCGTCTATACTATCGTTTTGATCTTGTGCACTTGCGAGCAAACTGTGCATTTATTCGCCTATTTAATTAGGTGGATATTTGTACAACAAGTTTTTGGTGCCGTTGCCGGGGACTGTGTTAAATTGTGTTTTTAAAGTTTTTCCTTTTATTTTAAGCTATTTTGTTTCTGTTCCTCTAAAAATTAAAAATAAAAAGATTCTAATATGTTTTTCTGAAGTTTTTGCAAGAGTTCAGTTCAGTTCTGCTGCAGGGGGATCGAGCGCCCAATCCTAGCGATCCCAAATATATAATTAAGAGAAATGCTATTTCTCTATAATTAATTCTAGAAGTTGAACAAGTACTCTAAGGTTGCCTCCAATAACATTATTATTTCACATGTTTTCTCATGTATGAGAATAATATTTTCTTGTATATATAATCTGCTCTAAGCATATGTTCATGGACCAATTTTCTGTTGAAGCCTAAAAGGGATAATATGTTTTTCTTCCAAAAAGTCTTCCATTTTCTATTATTTGTAGGCTAAGCGCTTATCGGCTCCATTAATTCCCAGCCAATCTACAATTGCCACTTTTGTCAAGATCAATCTAACGAAACCCCCAACATAAATTTAATCTTCTATCACTAAACATGAGCAAATACAATTTTTATGAAAAGCAGTTAATAACCGGTTTTCAATAATCGCATAACCGTTTATTACAATTAACCACAATCGGCCTAGCGGTTATGGTTGCAATTATTTAAAAATGAATAACCATCTAAACTGGTTGCAGTTGCGGTTAGGAGTAAATAACATCAACCGGTTATACACCCCTAGTTATGGAATGTGAACCATGTCAAAAGAGATGTGAATGAAATAACTCATAGGTTAGCCAAAAAAGCGTTTTCTCTTATGGACGAACAAATTCATATGGAGAAAGGCTCTCACTATATTTTTAACATTGTAATTGTTGAACGCTGTAATCTTTAATTACTACATTAATGAAAGGATTGCGTGATTGATTTTTTTTTTTTAATAAAAGTATTAAGTAATAACTAGTAATATATTAACTAGTCACATATAAGCCTAACATATTTATAATTATTAACTAGTACTAACATTTTGACTAATAAGTTAATAAACTTATTCTAACCTTTGTCTTAATAAAAAGTCAAAAATATGGTGAATCTGAACAAAAGTAGCAAGTTCATGTATCGCCTATAATTATTGATATGATTTGCAAACTTAATGCGAAGCTAACATAAATTAGTTGGTTAGTGTTTAGTAAAATATGGAATTTGGGGAAACGTGATTGATCCAACTACACAAGACTGCTAATCAGGTCAATTTCTGGTCAACCTGCCTAATCCACTAGTGACTCACATAACCAATATGAATTAATTTTTTTTTTTTTTTTAAAAAAGAATACAATTAAAAAAATGGGTAAATACGTTTTTGCCTCTTGTGGTTTAAATATTTTATTTTTAGTCACCTTAGCTTCACTTTGTATCATAAATGAGACATCTATTTTAGCGAAAGACGGAGATGGTACTTCCATTCAAATATTTAACGGAACTTCACGTATCAGTGCTACGCCTTAATAAAAATTAAAAATTAAAATATTAAAAAAAACTTAAAAAAAATTGAAAAAGAAAAAAAAAAAAAGAAAAAAGAGGAGGGGTTGGCTCGAGCATCTCCTTGGGCAAATTTTTGGTTGGGGGAGGGGAGGGGAGCCACCGCCAAAGAGGAAAAAATGAGTGACTCGATCACCCTCGTTTCACCTAGGTGGTTTCAGCCCAAGACCGGCTGGTTGAACCACCCCTAAGGGTCAAACTTTCTTCTTCTTCTTCTTCTTCTTTTGGCTTTGTGAGAGTTGTTGAACTACCCTCATGAGCCCATGGGGGAGGCCGACCGGCCTGAGGTGGCTAAAACCACCTTAGGCCACCCCCATACTGGCCAAGGGGTGGCTCTTCCACCCCCCATGGCCAAAATGGTGGTGGCCAGCTACCCCCATATGCCCAAAGGGGATGGCTTGAGCCACCCCCTCCTTTTTCTTTTTCTTTTTTTTTTCAATTTTTTTTAAGTTTTTTTTTTTTTTTAAAAAAAAATATTTTAAGTTTTTAATTTTTAATTTTTATTAACGCGTAGCTACGTGTTAATGTTTAACACAGACACATGGAGTTCCGTTAAATATTTGGATAGAAGATTGATGAGGGTACAATCTCCGTCTTTCACCAAAATGGCTATACATTTATGATACAAAGTGAACCTGAGGTGGCTAAAAATAAAGTCTTTAAACCAAATAGAGTTATAATGGTTTACCCTAAAAAATAAAACCATAAAGTGTAAGTCTGATTAGACATGTAATCTCATTTTCTTTTATTGCTATATGTTCATTTATGTAAATGAACATTATTGGACCGTAATAGTATTCTATTTGGATATTACTTTGACAAGTTAAGTTATTTTTATTAGTTATGGTTAATTGAAGATTGATTGTTTGAATCTAATTATAAATGTGTATAATTGAGATAATTTATGCTTATAAAATAAAAATTGTATTAATAACGTCATACCAAATATTTGGGTTTATTTAACCCATTTATATTAAACAGGTCGGAACGTGTTGAAAATTGGTTGTGTTCGGGTCAAGCCAATGCAATATGTTTATTAAACGAGTTATGCAGATTGTATCATGACACCCACTTATTTAAATATGTTGTATTACAATCGATAGGATTGATCCGTTTAATTAAATACGTCGAATTTAAGTTGACTCACATATTAATACTCCACAAACTTGATATGACAAGAACTTGTTCATAAACACAAATTGCTACTCTTATGTTCACGAGTAATGATACATGTGATCCTTATACCCTCATTGTATACACCCAAAATTGATGTGACTTTTAAAATCACCATTTGATCAAAATCTTTTCTGTTGTATCATTTTTTCTTACTTGTAATCGACAAAAGATTAAAACATTCCAATAGGCTTAATGATATACAATAAATGTAAGGCAAAAAATGTAACGGCCGTAAGACTTAGTAGTGCTTCTTACCGTTGCCACTGCGATGAAGTTCCCGAAATTGAACTTTTCCAACATCATCTTAAAACTTGCTGGCAAACGTATCTCATTTCTCGAATAAGGCAAACCGTTAAGTTTCAAATGTTTGTGCAGCAAAATTTCATCAAGTTCAAAGTTTTAATGAGATCTTTTTTATTGTTTTCGTTTGATGTATTAATGAAATTTTTAAAAAAATAATAAATAGATGTATTAGGTTTTTTTATTATTATTTTTTTTTATGAACTCCCTATGCACTTCATTGTAACAATGATATTTGAATAAAAAAAGGAGAAATTTCACAGAAGCCTCCTGAACTTCACGCGATTTGAAGAATTTTCCTCAATTTTTGACTTCTTTCAGTTTCATCCCTCGAACTTTCAATTTCTATTAAAAGACCCCCTTCCGTCTGTTTTCAACGTTAAATTTTTTTGAAATTTTCAAAATACCCTTGCATTTCAAGCAAAAAAATTTTAAAAAAAATCTAAACCCTAAAATGAGGGGTATTTTGAGAATTTCAAAAAATTTTCACGGTGAAAACAGACAGAATGCAGTCTTTTGATAGAAATTGGAAGTTCGAGGGGTGAAACTGAGAGAAATTAAAGATTGAGGGGGTTCTTTAAATCGGGTGGAAGTTCAAGGGGCTTCTGTGAAGTTTCCCCTATGAACTCCCTATGTACTTCATTGTAACACTGATATTTGAATAAAAAAATGACAGACAACATATACTTATCTAGGAATATATATCTTGCTCACTTCTAGTGGAGACCGATATTTGAATTTAAAACAAAAGGTTTACCTCTTCAGTTTCTTCTTTAGCGAGTTTCTTAATAATATCAAAACGCTGCAGGTTTTCTTTCAACCTCATAATATGGTGCAAAAGATTTGATTTAGATAATATAAAATTGCCAACAACTAAAATATCAATTATTGAAAAATAGAGATGAAGATAACTTGCATGTGAAAATCATCTATCGGCCATCTACTCTTAGGATAATGGACAAGTACTGTAATCTTTGTAAGTTTGTTAGACTTAGCCAAAACTAATGAAATAATAATAAAAAAAGAAGTCAGATTAGTTATTTTTTTAGCAAAGGTATATTTTATAACTAAGTTGGCAAGGGACAGTAAACCAAACCTTCAAACCATTTGCTCACAACTTTTGCTTCCATTTCGCTATCAGTATGTGGCTCCCAATTTTGTCTTGTAGGCATTAGCATAAATTCTGGACTTTCGATATGAATTGTGCTATCTTGGATTTCAGGCATAAAATTTACCTTAGTTATTGGCCAGTCTTTTATTAGGATATGATTAAGCCCTTTTTGGTACTTTCTTTGTCCAATTTCTTTCTTTCTCATTTTCTCTCTTTGTTTTAGCTATCAACGCCATGAAGTCAGCTGTTCTATTTTGTTCTCGCAAAACAAAACTTCTGGGTATTCTAAATTTGTCATCTTTCATCAGTGCTTGTGCTGTCTTTAAGCATTTTAGTGGATGTCTCATTTTCTTCTAGGAGTGACTTTTTAGTATACTCTGACATCTTAAAAGCTGATGGGTAGTCAGTTTGGACGTAAAAGTCATAAATTTCACTAAATGTCCGGATCCCCTCATATTTCAAAATCTTAGCCTTTCATTTAGGTTATGTTTGGTACGTGAAATGGTTATTCCATGGAATAGCCCTTATAAAAAATAAAATGAGTAGAGTAAATTAGCTTTGAAATAACCATTCCAATGACCATAATGGAATGATTATTCCTTCAATTAAGGGAATAATCATTCATCTTAAGTTGAAAAGAATGGTTATTCCCTCAATTAAAGGAATAACTATTCATTCATGACTATCGGAATGATTATTTCAAGACTAATGCATTACACTCATTTCATACTTGATAAAGGCTATTCCATGGAATAGTCATTCCTCGTACCAAATATGTCCTTAATCTGACGGATCCTAATGATTGGCTGCACCATTTTCGATGGTTAACCAGCCAAAAAAAAAACAAAAAATGATGAAAACACTCGTGAAGTAGAATCAGTTCAGAGTTTCAAAATTTTTTATTTTTTTCTCAAAACTCTTCCCTCTCCTTCTCTCCCACGCTGCTGCGCCTCCGCCCACCACCAAGAACTGTTGCCGCCCACCGTCTGGCCGAACGCCACCCACGCCAGTGACGCCACCACCGGCGATTCCCACCGAGTTTGAAGAAGGTAAGATTAGATTTTCTTTATTTGTGATTTTTCTTTTTGATAGTTAGACTTAGAGTTTTGATGTGTTGATATTGGGTTTTGATATTTCTGTAGACCAGAAATAGAGAAAAAAAAAAATTGTTGGCTGTTGTTTAGATTATGGCCGAAAGAGGGGAGAATATTTTGTGGGTATGTTCTGATTCAGTTTGAGAAAAAGAAAAAGAAAAACAGATTTATTTTGGTAATGGGTGTTTTGATTTTTGTTGGGTTTTGATACTAGTGGAATTGATTTTTGTTGGGATGGCCATGAAGAAATCATCTAGGTTTCTTTTTTCTTTTCATTTCTTTTTAATTGCTTATGAAATTTCGTTACTTCATAAGTGTGCTTGTTTGTGTACTGATTTTGTACATGTTGCATTCGTTATGGGGTTCAATTTGACTGATCTTGTTTTGTAGCATTATACTTCTAGCTTTATGTTTGTTCATGGATTTCCTTTTTGCAGTTGTACGTTGCTTCTCTGTTAACTATGTTGTGATAGGTCCAGACACGAGTATCCACTCGTAGAATTTGTTTCTTCTTCTAATTTCTATCATTATGTTATTAGCAATAAGATGATCATTGAAATGTGAATGACAGAGAGCTGAAGTAGCTAGTAGTCGAAGTCAATTTTTTCGCTTTTTGCATTTCTTGTTTCTGTTGCAGCAGATGTTTCGTGGATTAATTATTAGCATTTCAGGAAAACTTATGCCCAACTCATTTGGTGGAAATTTGTCAGTGTATAGAATGTCTCTTAAGATGATATCTTAGCATATGAAGATAATAATAACATGTCTCAAGTGGTCAACTCGAGGAAGGAGTCCAATGCTATACAATGTCTCTCAAGTTGATATCTGCACTATGGGCCTCATTACATTGATGTAACTGAATTCTCTTTTTATAGTGAATACAATCTACTGTTTTGGTTGATATTGAAAACAACTTTTCACAATGTACAGAAACATTTGTTGCAGCATTGGTGCTGAAATTGAAGGCAACAAACTGATCATGAGAAGATGACAAAAGTTCTTTTTCTCAGCTTTAGTTATTTGCCTTGCTGTTTGAAATCATGTTGGCATCTTTCTGGATTTTTATCTAATTGAGCAAATGAGATTGATCTGATTGTCTAATTAGAAGGTTGGTGTTGCTCAGAAGACATATTTGTAATCAGTGAGGACATATTTGAATTCCAAGTACAAGATGTGCTGATCTACACTAGAGAAGATCTTCCATTTTTGCGAGTGACTCTAACAGGCAGGCTAGAATAGTATATGCAGTTGATCAATTGTACAGTTTCACATGCGCATGTTAACTTTCAAAATATTGCAATTCTTATACATTAAATAAGATCAGTTGATTTTTATACATGGTACAACCCCAGCACCTATTACAAGCATCAATATAAATTATGTCAACTACAAACTCAAAAACATCAACAAAATCTACGTACAATTGTTATTGCACTCAAAGTCTTCAAATGCAATTGTTATTACAAATTCCATATCATTTGGTGCACACTTGACTCATCTACTTCAGCTCTTACGGTGGGAACGACCAAATAGCTCTTACGACGAAATAGCTCTTAACGTACTAGAGAAGTTGGATGGTAGGGAAATCCATATATTGTAACAAACTGCAAGGAGAAAATAGAAACATATTAGTACAAGTGATAATGTGTTTCCATTCAATTGTGATTCTGTGTTTCCATTGACTTCTACTTCTAGCTACTTTCATGGCCTCCACGTGTAGAAAGCTCAACCTTTTGGTGAAAGAAAACATAAGAAAAAATAAAAATGACCTTTCTATAAACCGTTAGTGACCTTTTTATAACTTGGGATACATGACAACTAGTAAGTGTGTTATTTCTGATAAGCCAAGCCTACTATATGCTGCTTTGTTGGCTTGTGGATGCTAATTAAAATGATCATGATTTTGTCATTCTTTCTCACCACTACATTAATCAAGTCTACTCTTGTTTCGTCCAATTTATCATCCTAGCATTTCAATGATCATCTTATTGCTAATAACATAATGATAGAAATTAGAAGAAAAAATAAATTCTACGTGTATACTCGAGTTGCAGACAGACCTATCACAGCACGTTTGCTTGTTTATTTTTACTTACCAACTTATTCTAATGACTTACAACATCAAAATCATACTCCAACTCTCACATTCGACCCTTTCCAAACACCCATCAAAATTCTGTCCTTTACCAATAAATCAACACCAAAACCAGCCAACTAACTCCTCTTAAATGGCCATGAACGAGTAGCAAAAGACCAAAAAGAATCAATTCCAAAACTACAAACTACTTCAGACAACTAACACTCATTCGGTTCACCTCATGAACAAATACACAATCGGCAAAATCACCATCAAAATCAAGTATCAACCATCCAATTGACCAAACCAGTGAGGTTAACCCCCCAAAAATTACAACTATAACCACCCAAATCAATTCGACATTCAGCTACCCAAACAACAAGAGAACCTAAAATCCTCTTCCATTCGATTTATAGAGCAAATCCAAGAAAAGACCAAGGCAAAATCAAAGACAAGGGAGAAGGGAATTAGGACTCAACAAAAATAAACCTTGCATCTGAAAATAAATCATCCAATTTCCGTCAAAACAGTAAGGAAATCACAAAATTAGAACAAAAGCCATAATCGGTTAACCAAAGAAAATAGAAAAAGAAAAATCACA
>FXXK01000357.1:431968-509448 GCA_900184695.1 Betula pendula
CAAAATTAGAACAAAAGCCATAATCGGTTAACCAAAGAAAATAGAAAAAGAAAAATCACAATAAAGAAAAATCTAATCTTACCTTCTTCAAACTCGGTGGGAATCGCCGGTGGTGGCGTCACTGGCGTGGGTGGCGTTCGGTGGTGGGTGGCATTTGGCCGGGCGGTGGGCTGAGGCAGTTCTTGATGGTGGGTGGCAGTTCTTGGAGGTGGGCAGAGACCAAACGTGATGGAGGGGCAGCAGCATGAGAGAGGAGGAGAGGGAAGAGTTTTGAGAAAAAAAAATAAAAGTTTTTGAAACTCTGACCTGATTTTACTATGTTCTCTTAATTTTTTTTTTTTTTTTTTTTTTTTTTTTTTTTAAAGCTGGTTAACCCAACCCGGTTAACCATATTCTAGTGGGTGACCACGATGATTCAACCTTAGTGAGTGCTTTACCTATTTAATTTAAAAGATATCAAAAATAGTTTAGGTTGGGGGATAATGCAATACTAAATAGAAAAACATAATAAAAGATACTTCAAGTTGGGGAAACATGTAAAACAAACAAAAACATAACCTGGATAAAATATTGCACCGAGTAAAGATTTTTTATAAAATATGACTAAAATATAAATTTTTGATACTCAGTTTTGGGAGTCATACTGTCGCTACAGTGTTCGGTGCCATGGAAGTACAATTCACACCATAAAAATCATTAGGATAAGTGCTAAAGTTTAGATATAATTCAAAATTTTCTTCAAAGAACACATAAATATATGGAAATAACTTCTTTTGTTTTTGCTAAACAATTATAGCATGCAACCAATGCCATACAAGATTACACAACTCCACAATTGCATCATATTAAGAAGTTCGACAAAGGAAAGGACTTGCTTTTTCCATGTTAATGCTCTGTATTTTCACAAGTATATTTACTTTCTAATAAGAAATTTAATCGGTCCTAATAGGATTAGCTCTGTATTTTAAATGTTGTCACTACGGTGTTCGGTGCCATGGACCTACAATTCACACCATAAAAATCGTTAGGATAAGTGCTAAAGTTTAAATTTAATTCAAAATTTTAGCTATTATCTTCAAAGAACACATAAATATACGGAAATAACTTCTTTTTTTTTTTTGCTAAACAATTATAGTATGCAACCAATGCCATACAAGATTACACAACTCCACAATTGCATCATATTAAGAAGTTCAACAAAGGAAAGGACTTGCTTTTTCCATGTTAATGCTCAGTATTTTCACAAGTACATTTACTTTCTAATAAGAAATTTAATCGGTCCTAATAGGATCTGCTCTGTATTTTAAATGTTGTGTGAAGTTTAATTTGATTTGAAATAAATGTTGGCAGCAATTTCAGGAATTTGTTTCTAAGGGACTCTTTTGGTTTGTTGGGCAACTATTGAAGTGTGGAACGAGAAGGGACACCAAAGATTAGCTCTATAGGGAAGAACTCAACAGACACATGTTTTTCAATTTGGTTACACCTATGTAAACAATTTATCGTAGTCTAATTTCGTATAGATGCATTATCATCCTCTTGTTTAAGATCTTTTTTCGTTTCTTTTCCCACAATAGAGAAAATTTAACTAGTTTATTTGCTCATTAATTACTAATCATTCTCATAAAACTTCATATAGAAATAAAACCAAAGAGAGGAAATCAAACACATCGCAAAACTTGTGAGTTATAAAACAAGGGAAAATGCTAGAAAATCTACACAAATTCTTCTCTCATCCTCCCAAATATCACAATCACCATTGGATCTATGAATTTATGTGGGTCCCATGTGTAGAACCCATAAATCGAATGGTGATATTTGAGAGGATAAGAGAATGATTTGGATAAATTTTCTTAAAACAAGACCCCCTGACCATTGAGAGAGAATAAAACCAGCAAGAAAAATTGAGGAACATTGGACAGATATATATATCCTGATAATGAAAGAAAAAGGATAAATTAAATTAGAAATTATTACCTCGTTTCCCAAAACCGCCCATTCCCCTCTCCCATGCTCTTCATCTATGGCTTGGACCCATTGAACAAGTGCATCCAAGAGCATTCCTAGTGAATGAGTCAAAGTTTAGCTCAATTTTTAGCTAGAAAATTTACTTTTGTTATTTTAGTAAGCCACTTTTCAAAAGCATTAAACATCAAACTCTATAAATATTTCTCTATTTTAAACTAAATATTATTTTTTATTGGTTTTAGTTGGTTGAAACCAATTGTCATGAAGAAAGATATTTTGCAAAACGTGAACAAACTGCAGAAAACCTGCAACAAATAAGCTAAACATGAAAAACAAACCGGACATACAGAGACAAAAATCAACTAAACATTCCAACAACAGAACTGCAGATCCAACCTAAACCCACAAGAACACGTGAACAGTAAAACTGCAGGAACACAAACTTCGGCAAAAATTTCTGCAGCAGCTCAAAGAAACTCAACAACAAATATAACATCAAACCAAAATCTCTTCCTTGATATTCCAATTTCTGCAGAATATAACACCTTCTACTCAACTAAACCCAAACACAAACTTATCATGCTTCAAAAAACCAAGTACTCCAAGAAAGCTATCATTTTCAGAGCAATACAAAACTGGCGTCTACCTTCAACTGGCTGTGAGAAGAGAATGCAAGTTTGTTGGCATCAAATCTATAACTACAAAAAAAATTTAAAATAAAAACAAAACAAAACAGAGCCACAAAGGCCATTTCCAGCTTAAACAAAAAAAGAGCAACACCCATGTACGACCAAACTTTCACCGTCCAAGTTCAAAGACAATCTCATGTGCATACCCATCAATTAGCCACATTAAAAATTCAGTCTTTTCCACAGCAAAGTGCAAACCAACAGAGATGAAGAAAAAAATGCTTGAGTGGAAAAACCTCCACACAAAAATGCTCAAGCCAAAACGCAAGCGTTAAATTTTATTATCTTTGCAAGAAAAAAATGCCCAAACCCATATATATTCAACCCCAAAAGCATAACAAATGAGAGATTGTGAGATTCAACATATAAAAGAGAACAAATCAAACCCAAAAGACTGAGTTGAGAGATTGAGAAGCAAACCTGAGGCGCGAATGAATATACAAATGAGCAAAATGAAAAAGAGAGTATTGACTTCTTTTCAAGCCTACTTTAATTTTCCCACCAACACACCTTCTTGCACTCGGCACTCGTATCTTTATATATCCAACTCACCTTTGATTTTTCTGTTGTTTCTTTTTTCTTTTCTTTTTGTGGGTTCATTTTTCTGTTGTTTTACTTTCTCAAGCAATGTCTTTTTCATTCTTCAGCGTACTTGTCTGTGGCAGATAATAAAGCACATATCACGTGAAGAGAGCAGTACTAGTGTGTACTACTATACTCACTTTTTGACCGGTTGAACGACACTAGAATGAGCATTTTGTGAATTTATTTTCATTTCTTTTTTCTTGGATTTGAAGTGAATTTTATAAAGAAATAATAAAATAAGAATAACTAATAATATTTAAATAGAATAAAGAAACATTTAGAGAACAACTAGATAATAAAATGTCAAACATAGGATGTATAACCGGTTGCAATTTTGATTATTTTAAAAAATCGCAACTGTAGCTGGTAGGCCAGTTGTAGTTGCCAATAACTGGTTTTAATCCGGTTTTAAACCAGTTATTAACCAATAACCGGTTTTGATATAATGGACTTTTAATTTTTTAGACTATTTTAAACTCACTTTTTATTTATTTTTAGAGCTATTTTATACTCATAAAATAAAATATTATAAATGACATAAGAATAACCTATAAAATTAATAGAAAAAATAAAATAAAACATAAAAATAACACATATATAAGGTTGAATTTACATAAATTTTAAATTATTATTTTATATATATATAAAAATCGGTTATCCGGTTATTAACCAGTTTTTCCAAAATCTATAACTGGTAACCGCAATCAGCTTAGACAGTTATCCAGTTGCGGTTATTTTTTATTTTTCGATTTTTCGGTTATCTGGTTATAAGCAGTTAATAACCGCCCCGCTTTTACACTCCTAATCAAACACGCTAAGCATGGGGTCAAGTCTCATTTGGAAGTTAGAGGAGCCTCAATAAATTTATTAGTCAAAATAGTTTAAAAAAAATGACATAGTTTTCTTTCAAACTCAGTCTATAAAAATGACATATGTATCTCGCATGTAAGAAACACATACTTTTTTTAATTGTAAGGATAAAGTTGAAAGAAATCTTATAAAAAATGTATGTGTTTCTTTCAACTTTGTCCTTACAGTTAAAAAAAAATATGTCATTTTCACATGCAAACTAATACATGTCATTTTTATAGAATCTTTGTCTGTAAAAAATACATTTTTCTATTTTAACTATTCACTTTTTAAAAGCACCTAAATCAGGGTCAACATTTTAACTATTAAATTTAAGAACAGAAATTTCCTACAAACTGGTTTGTAGGAAACTCCTACAAACTGGCATCTAAAAGTGACATGTGTCCCTAGCATGTGATAAGCACATGTTTTTTTTAATAGCATGTGAAAAGCATATACTTTTTTTAACAACATGTGCTTCTCATATGATTTTTTAATTGCATTAATAAAAAAAACATGTGAGAAAAAGACACATGTCATTTTTAGAGGCCGGTTTGTAAAAATTTCTTACAAACCAGTTTGTAGGAAATTTCTGTCCTAAATTTAACTATTCTATTTAAATATTATTTTTAAAATATTTTTTTATTTCTTTCTCTCACAAATAATATTTTTAAATATTTATTTTTTCTGACCATTATATTTTTAAAAATTTATCTTACTACATGGCCAATCCTTATTTATCTCATGGTGATAGATATAATAAACAATAACGTATTAAATGTATTTAATTTAAAAATAATAACTAAGATTTTTTGAAAAAATATATACTTGTTTAAAGTGCAATAAAGAAAATATTGTACAAAATACATATCTGGATCATCATCCATTTGTTTCCTTTTTAGTATACTAACCATGAGTAATGGTGAAAAACCCTAACCACTCCAAATAAAGAAATCAAAAAATGCTCCGGTCGAGGGGGACGGATCTTTTCCCTCTTTCCTCATCTCTCTCGTCTTCCTCACGTGCTGAGGTTGTGACTTCCTACCTTCTTTTGCTACCTCCCCAACTGTCAGCGTCGCTGTATTTTTTAATTTTTTGCTACTTTTTAAATTTTTGTTGTTTGTGTTTTTTTTTTTTTTTTCTCGCTATCCTGGCCCTTGGGTCGAGGACGGTTTTGTTTCCAAACCTTTAGGGTCGGGGAGGAGAAGATCGGTGTAAGAAACTATCTCTTACAACTGGATAAATAAAGTTGGTATGATTTTAGGCTACCAATGTCTTAAATCTAGTTTACTTGGAACAGATCTATTATTTAACCGGTGTTCTACATGAGTCAGTGGAAGATAATGTTCATGATTTATAAAAGTTTTTTGCTCATAATTTGTTATCAATGAATTATGGAAGATTCACATTAAAAAAAAAAAAGTAATGATACATGTCAACCTCTATGTTTACTTTGTATCTACCAAAAGTGATGTGACTTTTAAAATCACTATTTAATCAAAAGTCAATAATGATACATCATAAATTCAATGGTAATTTTAAAAACCACATCACTTTTGGTTGACACAAGGTAGACATGAAGGTTGACATATATAATTACTCATTAACCATTACATTATAATAAGATAAATGATTATTTTCATTCTCTTATATCCATCTCTTGCACATCTCCAGATAAAGATATGTATAAATTTACTATTAAATCTATGGGACCACATGTGTGGTCACATAATTCAATGGTGGATTTGAACATCTTTTATATGGAGATAGGTAATAGATAAGTAAGAGATAGATGTGTAGCATCTCCCAAAAATTAAAATTTGTAAATAAAAAATAAATAAATTAAACCTATTCATAGTCAGCTTTGACCGAATCATCATCCATACCATTTGATCGGGTTATTACTACAGGATTTAGCTTAGGTGCCTTAAAAAATCTACCATGTAGGTTTTTTCAATTGTTGAGATTGAATTCACTTTCTCTTTATTTTTCATAAAAACTTCAAATTAAATCTCAATTATTAAAAAAAAATAAAAAACTATAGTAAACAGCATTAAAAAAAACTACAGCACACTTGCTGTAGTTTTTTTACCGCACTTAAGCCAAATCCATTACTACTCCTGACCTCATACCTCTCTCACTTGCCTAATTAATTCACCTCATGCTCTCATACAAATGGAATAGGATTTCACATTAATTAATTTTTTTTAATTAATATTGACTTAAAGTACTGTAGTGCCAACTTTTGATTCTAACCCATGCAAATATTGTGATTTGAGCAATGATACACGTTCATTTCCTGTTTATTTACACTCTCATCTAATTTTTAAATTCATCAGTCCTATCAATCTATTGATAAATTTGAATACTCAATGTATGAAAATGAGTAAAAGATGAATATGAGATATATGCATATAATTTTTTTTCTAGACGGGTCTCGTTACTACGAGCTTTGTTATTCAGAATTCACATTAGAATCATGTGAATGAAATGTCACTATGTCAAAGATTTACTTTTGGCATGCTAGATTCACCTTCTTCTTTCCTTTGTAGCCCTTTTCCCCATTGAATTAGAGAGAAAAAAAAAGAAAAAAGAAAAAGAAAAAGAAAAAGAAAAGACTCACCTTCTTCTTTTCTTTTATTTATTAATTATTTTTTTAGTTAAAGGGGAAGGAGCCACCCCAACTCACCTTCTTGCTTGACACTTTTCCCACCAACTAACCAAACAATTTTGCAGAAAATCTAACTGATTTTAAACAAAGAAATTGCGATAAATAGAGACAAGGCCGGCTCCATGGTTAGGCCAATTAGGCTATTGCCTAAGGCCTCTAATTTATAAAAGGCCAACAAAAATTTATATCAAATTTGTCACCAATAAAAAAAGGAAAAAAAGAAAAACGTAAAAGGCCTCAAAAAATAAAATAAAATGAGAGGAGGTCATTTGACATGCTAGGGTTTAGAAAAAAAGTACAAAAATAAAAAGGTGATATACCATGTTTAAAATCTTTGTATATTTCCTATGTAGATGGGGACACCTTAAATTTTTTATGATATTTCGATTACTTTAAGAAAAGAAAAAAGAAAAGAAAAAAAAAAACAAAAACAAAACAAAAAAAACAAAAACAAAACAAACTCCAAACTAAAGCACGACTCACTTTCTTTTTATATTTCTTTTTACTCTTATTTTCTTTTGTCACTTAGAATATTTTACTTCTTGGTTCTATCATTTTTGATTTCTTTGATATTTTATATGTTATACTTTCTATCAGATATCATTGATTTTAGTTGGTCGTTGTTACGAGTTTTGATCGCGTGTTGTTGATTTTAGTACACAATTAATTAAATTATATTTACAATTGTTTATCTACAAGAAAGATAAAATAGATTAGTCATATTATCTATTGAGAATATATATTAACATAACTTGAGCATGAAAATTTAATTAGTAATAAAGCTAGAAAAAGGATTTTTAAATATTTAATAGAAAAATTATTATATTAATATTTTAAAATTAAAAAGACCTTATTTTAAATTTTTTCCGACCTCGATTTTTATCAATCCACCCCGAAATAAATACTCATTCTTAGCTAACTATACGATTCACTTAAGCAGAAAAAAAAATGCCCTAGTAGGAAGCAAGTTGACATGTATCCTATTAAAAAAGCATGTCAACAACTCATGTTATTAAAAAAGAGTAATGATGCATATAAAATCTTTTTTTTTTTTGTCATTTCAATATTGATGTGGCTTTTAAGATCACCATTAAATTAAAATTTAATAATTAAGGATCAAATATAAATTCAATAAATGTATTTAATAAATGGGAGAGAAAATATTCAAATTAATTTTGGATTTATGCTTCTCCAACCCAACGCATTAGAGCATTAGCAGCAGCTTCCCTTAAGCTTTTCTTTAATGTAGGGAACAAAACCATTTTTTAGTTCCCTAGTTAAATGCACTCTACAGCAGCTTCCCTTCATCTTTCCCTACATGAATTAAATACTATTTAAATTAAATGCTAGAAGAAAGAGAGAGGAAAGAGAAATCATTTAAATATTGTTTTAAACAAATGGTAGAGGAAATAAAAAGTTTTTTATATTTTAATAATGCTAAGGGAACCACTTTTGGTTCCCTAGATAAAGGGAACCAAAAGTGGTTCCCTTGGTGTTTCTATAGTTTAGGGAACACTTAGGGAAGCTGCTGCAGGGATTTTTTTTGTGTTTTTTTAACAGTTTTTCCTACACTAAGGAAGGGAATGAAGTTTAAGGGAAGCTGCTGCTAATGCTCTTATAGCGGCATATGTTCTCTCTTCTCTCGTATTTATACTAGTTTGATTTAAGAGAGTACGAAGAAAGGCGGGGGTAGGCATGGACACTGAAAGACTTTAAGAAGCATGACGCTTGAAGCCTTGAATTTTTCTAATTTATTTATACAAATATGTTAAACTAATAAACGTGGTTATAATTAGCATTTATTGACAAAAGAAAACACACAAATGTAATTAGATGTCTTTGGAATTTTCATCTTCAGGGTTCCATAATACTCTTTGTACGACTTATTATAATATTACATATGTAACTCGAATACACGATATAAAAAACAAAAAAACATGTATATCACATGTTTCTTTTCATGCAAGAATCGTTATTAATCGGATCCTAGTCATGGAAGTTTATGAGCATCAATTTTTTTTTTATATAATTTTTTTTAAATATAAAAAAAATTGAAAAAAAATCATAAAAAGTAACATACGATGGTTTTTGTGGTGTCCCAAATCGTTGGGTATAGGAATTAATGGAGATGTGATTATATGTATATTCGCATACTTCTTGATACAATGCATTTCAAAGCTGTGATGGTCATGAATCTATCAAAATTCTACAGTTAAACATTTTTATGTAAGAGTAATATTAAGATGGGTGACCTCTTGAAAAGTATATTGTGTCATTTGGAGTGAGACAAGTTGTTACGGTATTAATTTCCTAAATTTTAGATTTACTACAATTGAACACAATACATAAGAAAGCTCAAGTATATCTCTCTCATTTATCCTCTCTTTGCTTTTCATTGGGGAGCGTAGGGATTTTGTCAAAAAAAAAAAATGAAGATAAGAAAGAGACTTGTATTTTGTAAGGAAATGAGAATTAAATAGGGAAGAAAAAGTAATTTTATTTTATCATTTTTTTTTTTTAAAAAAAAAATGCTGTGAATACTCTGATGGAATTGGGACCTTGAGAGTGAAAGATTTAATGTTTGAGAGGCTGGCCAACTTAGCCAAACCGTATGAATCTCATTTCTATAAATAGACTTTAAACTTAAGAGTTTAGATACACATATAACATCTTTGAATTTCAAAGTTAAACCAAATCTATACAACAACTAGTTATCCTATCTGATAGAGTTTGTTATGAAGATAGACTCTGTGGAGATACATCCGTGGATAAGCTTAAGTTTGAATGACTTGCAGATGTGATCCCATGAGAAGTGGTAGGTTGGTTAACATCCCCCCTCAAGCGAATAGGAGGAGGACAAACCATGAGCTTGTCACGTAAGAACAAAAACCGATTAGACGTGAGTCCTTTCGTGAATATATCAGCCGGCTGATCATATGTAGAAATAAAACTAAGACTGATGTCCTTATTTAGTACTTTTTCTCTGATGAAGTGAAAATCCACTTCAATGTGCTTTGTTCTCGCATGGTAGACAGGATTTGATGCAAGAGCCATAGCACCAAGATTATCACACCGAAGAAGAGGAGTTGTCAGGAGAGGAATATGAAGATCTTTGAGCACCATACGCAACCAATAAAGTTCAGCAGTGACCATGGCCATAGCCCGGTATTCAGCTTCAGTGCTGGACTTGGACACTACCGATTGCTTCTTAGCACACCAGGAAACCAGACATGGACCAAGAAACACCCCAAAGCCAGTAGTTGATCGACGATCGTCAGGATCACCAGCCCAATCAGAATCACAATAAGCCTGTAAGGAAAAAGACCCTTTAGAATAAAAAAGACCATGATCCACCGATCCCTTTAAATAACGTAGAACACGTTTAAGGGCAGCCCAATGAGTAGAGGTAGGGGAGTGTAAATGTTGACAAAGCTGGTTGACGGAGTATGCAATTTCAGGACGAGTCAATGTGCAGTATTGGAGTGCGCCAACCAATTGACGATATTCAGATATGTTGACAATTGGATCACCATCAGAACTGGACATCTTAGAACCTGACACACACGGTGACCTATAGCTTTTAGCACCTATCATGTGTGATTTGTGAAGAAGATCCAAAATATACTTGGATTGTCTCAGATGCATGCCAGACGCTTCTCTAGTCACTTGAATACCTAAGAAATAACTCAATGGTCTCAAATCCTTTAAGGCAAAATCAGAACGAAGCTTAGTGAGAAGAGAAGCAATGACCGAAACATGAGTTCCAGTTACTAAAATGTCATCAACATATACCAAGATAAATAAATGCACAGCCCCTTCATGAAAAATAAACAATGAAGTATCCACCAGTGATTGCACAAAACCAAATTCAATAAGTGAATCAGATAAGCGATTAAACCAAGCACGAGGTGCTTGTTTCAAGCCATAAATGGCTTTGTTCAACTTGCAAACAAAATCAGGAAATTCCGGGGCACAAATCCTTCGGCTGAGTACAATTAACACATCCTCCTGCAAATTCCATGGAGAAAAGCATTCGAAATATCTAGTTGACGAACAGTCCAACTAAAAGGACAGCAATAGCAAGCATGACCCGAACTGTAGCAGGCTTAATTACCGGACTAAAAGTTTCGTATAATCTATACCACACCTTTGATCGAAGCCTTTGGCCACCAAACGAGCTTTGTAGCGGTCAATCGAACCATCAGGCTTCTGTTTAATTTGAAACCCATTTATTCCGGATTATGACGATCAGCTGGTTTGGAACATAACGTCCAAGTGTAGTTAGACAAAAGAGCATCAAATCTTGGTTCATTGCTTCACGCCATTCAGATGACTTGTTGGCCAAAGAAGCACGTAGTTCAGGCACAGAACCATAGTGTGCAACGCCCGGAGTGGGTGTTTGGTGGAATAAAGAAGCTGATAGTCACCATATGTCTTTGGCCGAAGAGACCCGGTTTTGGAACGGGTGACCATGTGATGGCTGGGCTGAGTAGACGAAACATCCAGTGATGGCAGAGAAGACACAACGTTTTCGGAGAGCCTGAAGAAGTGGAGAGTGAGTCTGGAACACCAAAATCAGAACCATGGGTTGCATTGGAAGATGGGTCAGATTGAAAAACACTCTTTCTGGAGGTGAAGAAACAGAGGGTAACAGAGATACATTACCAGTCGACTGGGAGGGAGGAGAAGGCACAGTAATCACCACAGAACGATCCTCAGGCACCACAATCCGTGAAGGTTGAAGTAAAGAAGATATGTGCTTAGCTGGAAAAAGAGTTTCATCAAACACAACATTACGTAAAAGATAAACACGCTGAGATTTGGGTCAAAACAACGATACCCTCTATGATTAAAACTAAACCCAAGAAAGATACATTGTTTACTCTTGAAAGCTAGTTTATGAGGAAGATAAGGTCGTAGTAATGGATAACATGCACAACCGAAAATGCAAGCAAGCAACGTGTAATCTGGTGTTTGAGAAAAAGTTTGAAAATGGAGAGTCATTAGACAAGACTGGGGTGGCAATCGATTAATATATAAACAGCCAGGAAAGCATCAACCAAATTGATTGGGCAAGTGGGATTGAGCAAAAAAGTAAACCCATCTCCATTAAATGGCGATACTTTCGCTCTGCCAAGCTTTTGTTTGGGAGTATGAGAACAAGAACGACGGTGAATAATACCATGTAATTCCAGAAAATCAGAAAAAGATTGGAAACAAACTCCTCCATTATCAGACTGAAATGTTTTATTGACTAGAAAGTTGATTCTCGACAAGAGATTTAAACTTTACAAAGGAAATAAATACATCAGACTTTGAGATAGAGGATACAACCAACAATAACGACTAAAGTCGTCAATAAACAACATAGTAGCGACAACACCAAGAGACACGGAAGGGGAGAACCAGACATCTGAATGCACAAGCTCCAGGGGTGAAGTGGTGACCCGAGAAGAAGAGGTAAACGCAGCCTGCTGGACTTCCATACTGACAAAACTCACAAATAGCTGATTATTGGCAAGAGATGAAACTGGAAGATGATTGCACTTAAGAACATGATTAACATTAAAGTGAAAGCATGGCCCAACCGAGCATGCCAGTATAAAAATTATTCTCACACAGGAGACGAGCCTTTTGATGAAGCAAGGCCTGAAAATTTATTGGGTAGAGACCATTCACACTAGGACCTTAAGGATTGTGTTGCCTCAGATTTTCCTTGACAAAAAATTTGAACCGGTTAAAATGAAATAACAATCGTTTTCAATGCAAAAAGCATTGATTGAAAGTAAATTCTCGAGCAACATTGGGATAGTGAAGGACACGGGTAAACATAAATTTGGACTGTGGGGGCAAAGGAAGTGGAACCTGTGTTCTGAATCTGGAGACACCCATTACCCACTGGCAACTGTGTCCTGTCCTTTGAAAGGCTGCTGACTGACAATTCTCCAATCTATATAACATGAGCATTTGCCCCACTGTCAGCATACCATTTGGTCTTCTACCAGGGCATTGGTTTGAGAAATAGATAGCAAGCTCAGGAGGGGGGTGAAAACCTGTGATATGTTTGTCCATGCGATGATAACAGTCGAGAGCCTGTGGATTTGTTTCCACATATCTGACAAGAAACACGTGGAGCAGGAGAGCCAGATGATGGAGAAGCAGCAGCCGAAGATGATTGCTTATGAAAGATGGAGGTGATGAGGTATTCTTTGAAGCAGGTGAAAAACCACGGTTCTTCCTGTAAAAAGACTGACTTGTTAGAAAACATAGCAAAAAAATGTTACCAGGAGGAACAGAATTATGTTGATTTTCCAAGAAAATTCGTGAGAGAACAATTCTGCCTGGAAGTCTTCAAAGGAAATAGAGCTATCTCGGGTAGCAACAGAGATTGATGTTATAAAGGGGCTAAATGAGGCACTCAGCCCATTGATCCGTAAGTCACTAGATCATCGTCGTCAACGGGTTTACCAACAGCAGCAAGTTCATCTGCCCATTGTTTGGCAGATTGCAGATACTCTGAGCAAGACTTGGATCCTTGATGAAGATGTTGTAGTTGGGTCTTCAGAGAAGTAATCAAGAGCGAGACTGAGAAGCAAATTTAGTTTTCAAGAAAACCCAACCTGTCGAAGTGTTCATTCCAAAGACAGTGGAAAGAACCTTCTCAATGAGAGTTGAATTAATCACACTCAGAAGATATTGATCCTTCCTTGTCCAAAGGGAAGGCAGGATGAGAGCAGAGGTTTCCTTTCCTTGATCATCAGAAAGGAATTGGCAAGGCACGGTTCGGAACCATCCACGAAACCCATAAGCTCATGACTCCGCAAGACAGGATTAATCTGTTAAGCCAAGTAAGATAATTTGGCCCATTCAGTTTGACAGAAAAACGTAGTAACATTGGGAACAACAAATGCAGCAGAGGCTGCAGATGAGGAAGAGGCCATTTGAGGAAGCGGAAATGTGAAAAAAAAAAATTTTAAAGATCGAAACAAGCGTGAGCTTGATTTACTGCTCTGATACCATGAAAGATTTAATGTTTGAGAGGCTGGCCAACTTAGCCAAACCGATGAATCTCATTACTATAAATAGACTTTAACTTAAGAGTTTAGATACACATATAAATCTTTGAATTTCAAAGTTAAACAAATCTATACAACAACTAGTTATCCTATCTGATAGAGTTTGTTATGAAGATAGACTCTGTAGAGATACATCCGTGGATAAGCTAATTTGAATGACTTGCAGATGTGATCCCATGAGAAGTGGTAGGTTGGTTAACACATACTTAGATGCACTTACATGTATGATTTATTTACAATTTTTGTTTTATAAAAAATTTTGTTTGCATTTTGTGATGATTCACTTAATGTAATACTGAATTGAAAATTGTGATTTGTGATCAAGAATTGAGTGAAGAAGCCAGCTAGTAGGGTTGACGCTAAATGCTAATTTGAAATATGAAACAAAAAGCTATTCCCTTAATTTAAGGAAAAGTCATTCTCTCATTGCCATGAGAATGACTATTTCAACGCGAATCTATTTCACTTCTTCCATTCATAATAAAAACAATTCAAAGAAATAGTCATAAGAAACAGTTCATTTCTCATTTTCTTTTCGGTTTCTCCTCCTGCTTCCCTCTTCGGTTTCTTCTTCTCACATCTCAAAATGTATAATGATTGCCCCATTTTACCTAATGGTCAAATAGAATGTTTTGAATTCCAACATTTATGATCTTGCCCAAGCGGGATCGTCATAACCCCAATTCACAAGTACATTTTTTATTTCTTTTCTTTTTATGAATCTTATTATGACTTAAAGTTTCTTTCTTTCTTTTTTTTTTTTTGTATAGAGCTTTGATACAAGGATAAAAAAATTCCACAAAATCAATGATGCTCACCGAACTTTTTTTAATATTTTCGAGTTCGACAAAAAAGGAAAGCTTTTTGGCCTCGGAAAGAAAGGCCGGAAGATAATGAGAAGTATTGCAGATCATCTCTGCATGCTTGACAATGCTTCAACTTTTTGTAGGTAGCTAAAACACCGAGTGGTCATAGACCCTTATGATATGTGCATAACTTTTTTGTATTCAGCGGAATGTGCGAAGGACAACTAGCCATAACTTTGTGAGGGTATTAAGAAGGACGCTCTTCAATTTTGATGTTTTGTTGCTGAACTCTTAAAATAAGAGCTCCGGATGTTTAAAAACAAATTGTTTAAAAATTTAACAGTAGATCTTCTATTCTTTTTTTCCAATATTATTATTATTATTATTATTATTATTATTATTATTATTTTGTGGTTTGAGTGCATCGGACTTGAAAACGATGAAAGAACATAACTTCTACCTGATGTACCACTCGGCAACCTTTGACGCTATAGATAGGATAAGATTTATCCTTTGGTTGCTAAGTTTCGAAACATTGACGTTGAGTTTTTTGAAGCTAAAATCAGGTTGGATGACACGATGTATATGTTATTTGATTGGAGAAAGATGGTAGATCGTATCTTATTTCTGCGTACCATTATGTAGAAATCTCTTCCTAATTGGAACGATAAGTTCGATAAGTATTTGTTCATGGTTAGTTCGTTGTGTACATCATCATTATCATCAGAACTGTCGTGACAAGGTATTTAGTTTTAATTCAATTTGTTATTTGGATAATTTGTATATATTAATACACTTTTTTATTTTTTATTTAATGATAGTCTAGATTTCATGAGGAGTTCAATAAAGAGCTCAGTTTGCTATTTTCCGATTATTGTTCTAAGATCTCAGATACACTGTTGAGGTCTTTTGATAGCTGTGAGAAGATATTTGATTGCAAGTTTTACAAAGTCTTGAAGAATATGCCAATGGGATATACACCACAAACATACCAAGATGCACCTACGTGTATGATTTATTTACAATTTTTTGTTTGAAAAAATTTTTGATTGTAATTTGTGATGATCCACTTAATGTAATATTGAATTGAAAATTGTGATTTGTGATCAAGAATTGAGTAAAGAAGCCAGCTAGTGAGGTTGACGCTAAATGCTTATTTGAGATACGAACAAAAAGCTATTTCCTCAATTTAATGAAAAGTCATTATCTCATGACCATAAAAATGGCTATTCTAAGGTTAATTCATTTCACTTATTCCATTCTTATTAAAAGTTATTCCAATAAATAATTTTTCCGCATATCGAACATAAGAAACAGTTCATTTCTCATTCTCTCTTCGGTTTCTCATTCTACTTCTGTCTTCGGTTTCTCCTTCTCACATCTCAAAATATATAATGATTACCTAATTTTACCTAATATTCAAACGGAATGTTTTGAATTTCAACCTGGTGCTTAGCCCCCCATCTATGATCTTGCCCAAGCGGGATCATCGTAACCCCAATCCATGAGTACATTTTTTCTTTCTTTTGTTTTTTTGAATCTCATTATGACTTGAACTTTTTCTTTTTCTTTTTCTTTTTATTTTCTTTTTATTTTTTTTTATTTTTTTATATAGAGCTTGGACACATGGATAAAGGAACTCTACAAAATCAATGATTCATCGAACTTGTTTCAATATTTTCTTGTTCGACAAAAAAGGAAATCTTCTCGGCCTCGGAGAGAAAGGCCGAAGGATAATGAGAAGAATTGCAGATCATCTCTGCATGGTTCACAATGCTTCAGCTTTTTGTAGGCAGCTTAAACATTGAGTAGTCATAGCCTGCCAATCTCTGCTGAGAACCTACTAAAACTGGAGGACCAATAAATTGTCTAACAGGTGGAAAGGAGAAACAACAGCTGGATAAGTTCACGACTTAGGGCCCGTTTGGGAGTGCGTTTTCAAAGGAATTATCTGCGTTTTTAAACGAAATCGCAAAATTTGGGGTGTTTGGGATTGCGATTTCAAAATAGCATAATCTTTAATCATGGAAAAATTTGCGATTTCTGGCAGCAAGGTAGGAGGTGCTTATTTGAATAAGCGCGAATTTAAACCAAAATCACGATTTCGCATATCAAATACTTGGCGCAATAATTACCAAGTTTTCAAGCCGGAATGAAAAAAATTCCAACAATGCCCACCTAAAATATGTTAAAACCCTTGTTTTTTCTTCTTTCTCTTGTTCCTATCTCTGCTCTTTCTCACTACCGTTGAACTGCTCTGACTACCTTTCTCTGCCTTGTCTAGACTCCAAATCTCAGGTACGCATCTCCCCTTATTTTCCAAGCATGATCTTTCGTGATTTTCTTTTCCTTCATGTAACTCTACACTTTCAAAGAGAGCTTTTGATTTTTCCATCTTTGAGAGTTTCTGACGATAAAAACATGAGAACGAAGAACTGAGGCTCTTGTGCTTCCGTGTGTGGTTTTGTGATGAGAAGTTTGATAAAAGGAAGAGTTATTGCATGTTTTTGTAGATTTTGAAAGTTGAATCACAGCTGTGCACTCGATTACCGTGCATCGTGCGTTCCAACGGTGTAAAAAAATAATATTAACAGTGATAAGATCGATCACTGTGTGCTGTTGCGCACAGTGATGTTCCCATAACTGCTGCGCAGCCCACAGTGATGGGAACGTTCCCATCACTGTGCAGCGCACAGTGATGGGTGCATTTACATTGCAATTGGTTCGATTTTTTTTGTTTTTTATTTTTTTCAAAACACTGAACTAAATTTTTTTTGGTCGCTGGAATTGAAACTATACTACTTTGTTTTTAAATAACTACACAAACTAATTATATTTAAGCAACCAATTTTATAGGTTAGTCACAAAATAATTGAATAGTTTTCTTCAGTTCTTTAAAAATTAAAGATGATCAATAGTATTAATAGCAGATGTTAAATGGTTTGCTTTTTCAATTTATTTTAATCACAAATATATACATGCTTTTTTTATTTATGTACTACATTTAAATAATAAATATTTGTCACAAAATCTTAATCACAAAAAAAAAAAAAAAAAAAAGCAAAAGTTAGTATTAAAAAATACTTAGAGATGATACACTAAGCATTTTCAATGATCATGTCTGCTTTATTATATTTAAGTATGATATTAAATTATGTAATATAAAAAATTTCATTCTTATATATTAGTGTTCGGGCCTGATATCTAAAATTATAATTTTGTAGATGGATAAGAAAAATATGATCTCAAATCCTAACCCTGAATCAAAACAAAGTAACACAGATGCTAGAGCTCTTTGGACTTCACAATTTACTACAGTCTTTTGTGAAGTCTGTGTGGATGAGGTGTTTCAGGGCAATCGACCGAATTCCCACTTTACAAGACAATGTTGGAAGAATATTGGAAAGACATTTTAAAAATAAGACTGTAAGTCATGGGAATATCGTAAGTTCAAAAATAAGTGGGACACATTGAAAAAAGATTGGATTGCTTGAAACAAATTGAAAGGAAGTGAAACTGGATTGGGATGGGACGCAATCAAAGGAACAATAGCTGCAACAGTTGAGTGGTGGGATAGAAAGTTAAAGGTGTGTTTATCATAACCAATTTATGTTTTTTTTTTTGTTTTTTTTATTTTTTTTTTATAAGGAATATTATAATCTTTTAGTTATTAATATAAAAATTTTAATTATGTAGGAGGTTCCTGAGGCTTCAAAATTTTGGGAAAAAGGTTTAGAGAACCTTCATTTATTAGACATCATGTTTAGAGATATTGTGGCCACTGGATAAATTTCATGGACCCCTTCTTCAGGTGTTTTTCCTACTAATTTTGAGGCTCCTCTAGAGGTGTCATGTGACTCATCTGGTGAGTCGGGTCCACAATACGGTCATGATGATATTGAGACACTTAGTCCTACCTAACCACCTAATTCTACACAGTCTCCTAATCCTACATAGCCAATTCAGGAAACGAGAAAGAAGCGAGTAGGTACCTTTATGCAAAGTAAAGGGAAAAAAGGTGGAATGGTGTTAAAACTGGTACACGAGCTCGGTCGTATTAGTGCTGCTGTGGAGTTAAAGAGTTCAACTAGTGTTCGCGATGTCATGGAGCAAGTATGCATCTTAGATGGTGTTGAGGAGGGTTCTGATCTCTATCGTATGGCAGCTCGTATTTTTCAGAATAGAGAGAAGAGAGATATGTTTGTTGCGATGGAAAAACCACATTTACAGCTTATGTTTCTAAAAGATGAAGCGACATTGTTGGGAGGACACCACTTCTCTATTTGATTAGTAAGTGGATAAATTTGCAATAAGGCACTTGTTTAGGATGTTTGAACTATGTGTGTGTGTGTGTGTGTGTGTGTGTGTGTGTGTGTGTGTGTGTTTTTTTTTCAACCCAAAATCTTTGGACCATGTGATTTTATTTTATCCACTTAATACAGCTTATGTTATTTTACATTTTAACAATTGTGGTTTTGGAGATTGTGGTTGTTGAACAATTTCTTCAAAATGTTGAGTTTGTTGTGTTCTATCTTATTAATTATTATTATTTTTTAGGTATCATACATATAGATTATGATGATCATATGAATTATGGTAATGATGATCATAATGACGATAAGGACTAGAATGATGATGGTAACGATGATGAATTTTACCAGCTTGTTTCTGCTGGATGTCATGCAGTAGTATCGTATGCCATTAAACGTATTGATAAACAACCTTGTAAAAATTCTAAAGAAACTGGGTTTAAGTGGATGATACATACATTGTCTGGTAATGAGACAAAATGCCATGATATATTTAGAATGAAACCACGTGTTTTCTTTCAATTATGTAATGTTTTACAACATACATATGGACTTCAGCACACAAGGCATATTAAACTAGAAGAGTCAGTAGATATATGTTTGATGATACTTGCACAAGGATCATGTAATAGAATGGTTCAAGAAAGATTTCAACATTCTGGCGAGACGATACACATATATTTTCATAAAGTTCTTAAAGCGCTTAATTTGATGGCAATGGATCTTATCAAACCTTCTGACCCTACATTCAGTGAAGTTCCAAAGAAAATACGAGACCGTCCATTGTATTGGCCACATTTTAAGGTACTTATTTATTAATATTACTCAATTTGTGCTAATCTTTTGTTAAAGTAATTTTATAAGTATATAAATATAACTAAATTTGTGTTTTAGGATTGCATTGGTCCCATTGATGAAACACATGTACCAGCTGTTGTCAGAGAAGATAAGAAAATTCCATACATTGGAAGAAAAGGAACTCTAACTCAAAATGTGATGGCAGCATGCAATTTTGATCTACTCTTCACTTTTGTTTTAGCAGGATGGGAAGGTGTAGCACATGATACACATATCTTTTTAGATGCTATCCGTAAACCATCTGCNTTTTATAAGTATATAAATATAACTAAATTTGTGTTTTAGGATTGCATTGGTCCCATTGATGAAACACATGTACCAGCTGTTGTCAGAGAAGATAAGAAAATTCCATACATTGGAAGAAAAGGAACTCTAACTCAAAATGTGATGGCAGCATGCAATTTTGATCTACTCTTCACTTTTGTTTTAGCAGGATGGGAAGGTGTAGCACATGATACACATATCTTTTTTAGATGCTATCCGTAAACCATCTGCCAACTTTCCGAACCACCACCAAGTACAATATTTTTTTTTAATTATTGATTATGAATTCATATTGTTTTATATATCTTATAGATGGTTATTACTATCATGTGTAGGAAAATATTATTTGGTTGATGCTGGATACCCCTTAATGAAAGGATATTTGACACCTTACAAGGGAGACAAATATCACCTTCCAGATTTTCGACGAGCTGGTCGTGGAAATAGGATTGAAGAGAGGTTTAACTATGTTCACTCATCACTTAGAAGTGTGATCGAGCGAACTTTTGGTGTATGGAAAAATAGGTGGCACATTTTAAGGCAAATATATGCCGTCTTATGCTATTAAAGATCAAATGCTCGTTGTAGTTGCTACTGCGGTCCTTCATAATTTTATTAGAATATATGATAGGAAGGATAAAGGGTTTAAGTGGGATAAAGATAATTCTGATAATCGAGAAGACAATGATGATGAAGTAGGGAGTAGCAGTCAAGAAAATATCGCCAATATACATGATGAGGAGATGAAAGTGGTTCGTGACAACATAGCTCGGTCCATTTGTGGGCTGTAAACAATATTTTATTATTTATGTTTTAGGCTAATTTTTAATGCATTTTAATTTTAATTTTTTATTTATTTTTAATGATTTATCAAGTACTAGTTTAAGTTATTGGTGAATTATGTAAAAGTTAAATTTGATTAACATTATTGGTTTGATTTGATGGTTTGTTCTTCTATTTTCCATTTGATGTTAAATTTTTTTTATTCAATAAATTATTCAACTTGTTGAGACGTCAGTATTCGCAAGAAGAAATATAGTAAAGTCTTGAAATAAACAATGTTAATTATTTTACTGTTATAAACAAATGTCCTTATTAGTAATTTGTCCATGAAACCACACTTTTATATTAATATTATCCAAACACTCAATTGACAGAAAAAACACTTTTTAACAAAGTTTACCAAACGTCAAGTGCGATTTTAAAAAGTGCGTTTTTAATAATAGCATTTTGAAATCACTACTTTTTAAAATTGCCCTTATTGAAATCACAATCCCAAACAGGCCCTTAGTAAGTAAGACACTTCGAGACCGAGCTCAATACTATGAGCCTAATCATTTTAATGCAGATAAATAGTGTTTAATAAAACATTTCATTGTTCACAATACTTTCATAAATGAGATGTCTCTACCATTATGCCAGTAAAAGAAAGAGTTTTGTGTAAGAGAAAGATAGAGCATAATCTTAGTGACTACAGTTTTCAAGCATATAAAATATAAAATATATGATCTCATTGTTATATATATAATATACATTTTCGTCATACTTTTCTTCTATATGATCTATTCAGGCCCTTAGCCCTCCCCTGTTAGGATTGTGCGTTCTTGTAAGAACATTTGGTATAGTACCGGTGCTTCGAATACTGCACAACATACCATCTAATACTAATAGTCTGACCTCGGGTGACCCACACTACTAGCATAGCTGTCGTAGTAATCACCATGTAAATACGGCTGCGCTGGTTACATCTAGTCTATTGGATCCAAAGACAATCATATAATACTTATGGACTATAGGGTCAAACCTGTATAATGGAAGCCCACAACCCTTAGTCATATCAAAAAATACAATGCGGTCATTAATTATATTTTCTTTTCTCATATCACAGTCTTTTAGCATTTGAAACAGTCACATAATTATATTTGAAAATCTAGACTTATGACATGATGAAAATATGAATAAAACAGTTTGATAGCTTATATCAAAATAATCATGCTAAAAAATGGTTTCTTTCCCAATTCCAAAGTATATCACTTACCTTAACCACTCAGATGAATCATCAGACATTTTAACTTCTTGCACTACAACCAACTCATAATCAAACAAGACTCTAATCACAAACCTAAACTCACTTAAGAACCTAAGCATACAATAGAAACCTTAAAACCGGTTTCTAAGACAGTTGAGATCAACCCTAAAGGATCAGTGATCAATCTCGACTGTCTGGGATCATTCATGGACAACTAGGAACCAAAACAGAAGGCTGTGATTAATTCTGTGAAGTCTGTGATCGATCCTGTAGGGCTGGGATTGGTCCTACAAGGTGTAGGATCAATCCTCCCCTATTGGGATCGATCCTGGTGCTTTTTTAACACCAGTCTCTAGCCTTTTCAAGCCTCCAAATACACATTCAAACAATTCCGAACGTCCCTAGGGTTCTTACAACACCCGAAAACATCTCGGAATAATTTTAGGATTTCGAAGTTATGCTCTTGATATGAAATTATCAAGAGTTTACTCTAATTTCCTAACCAAACATAAAATAATCAATTGTGTGTATTTGTGTTGATTTAAATTACCGTTTGAATGAATAAAATCATTACAACATCAATAAAACATAAAACCTTTGTTTTAAAACCATGGAATAATAAACATCGTAAAATATCGTATTACTATATTTTGAAAATAACCGTTTAAAAATTATTATTTCTTTAAAATAATTAATCTAATAATAAAATATAGTTAAAACATTATTCATAATAAGAAAATACAATCAAAACATTTATAAATATGATTGAACACGAAATATAATAAAAGTTCATAAGGTTAAGGATTAAGACAAGAATTATGGAAGAAATAGATAGGTTAAACCATTATCTGATGAAGAATGTTCAAGAATGGCTTAGGAATTGAAAAAGAACGTCAACTCCGGGATTCTTCCATGTTACGGTTTCACTCTAGGGCTTTGAAGACAAGAGAAATCGTGCAAATGGGTTGTTAGAAGGTTAAGAATGAATAAATATAACTTCAAATCGATTTTTTAGGGTTTTGAATGCTTAAAATAGGGTTTCTGACGAGTTATGATCGATCCTGCAATAATGGGATCGATATTGGGGAATCTGAGGTATCAAGATTGATCCTCCATTTTTCTTTTTTTCCTTTTTTTATAAAGGGTTAAAACATTCAACCAAATAACTTTTCTTCATGAACTATTTTTATTTTTTAAAAAATTTATATTTTAAAAATGAATTTACATTTCAAGGTATTACATGCATATTCAATTAATTGCTTCTAATATTTAATTAATTATCAATGGTATCATTGGTATGCAATTATTTTGGAGATATTTTCTTTTATAATAACATCTAATACCTTCTTTAATTTGCTTTTAAAAAAAAAGTAAAATTATTTCAAAATTACTTTTCAAATTTGCTACAGTTTCTACTATATCCATTATTTCGTAATTAGAAACAATATTATACATTTTCTAATATTTGTCATGCTATGATAAGTATTCTTGATTGCCCTCTTACAAAAATTTTAGAACAAAAACATAAAGCGGTTGTACAAGATGATTGATTTAAGTGGCTGAAATGCCATCACAAGGTGGGTTGACCCAAAAAAGAAAGAAAGAGGACAGTGGGTCTTGGAGACATGAGAGATTTCGAGAGAGTGAGAATTTTGAGACAAAAAGAAAGTTAGAGAGAGAACAATTTTACATTAAACAAAAGCAAGTTTATTGGCTTAAAAAAAAAAGAAAAAAAAGAAAGCAAGTTTACTTGCTCGAGCTTTGGGACGGCCAACGTGCCAACTAGTAACCTAGCCTTGAGACCCACACCAAATATCTTCTTCTTCTTTTTCCATTTCTCACATTTAAACAAAAGTCTTTGCAACCTTCCTTCTTCAAACTTAGGTAAAAAAAAGATACATAACATTGAGAGAGTGAATCAAATGCAAGTGTGAGAATAATCAAATGAAGAAGAAAGAGGACAACCAGAAGAAGAAGAAAATTAGAATTAGAATTCCCATCCAAGATCTGCTATTTCTTTTCTTTTTCATTTCTCTTAGCAAATAAAGAAGAAGAACAAGAAGAAAGAGGATGAGCAAGGGCCGAAGGAGGAAGAGTAGGGGTTGAAGCTTAAAAACCCTAAAAAATTATGTATAAAATTATTATTATTTTTTTCTTTCAAGATTTTGCAGGGGGCCCGCCCCTGCTTGTCTACGCCATGGCTCTTATGTCCATGTTGTGTCCCTCCAAAAATGGGGTAGCTTTTAAAATCACAATTTGGCTTGTAATTGATCACTATTGAATTTTGATCAAATAGTAATTTAAAAGCCATCTCATTTTTGAATGCTCATTTTTGAATGAGTACAAGAGGGACTTCTAGAATTACTCCAACCTCAATACTAGTCTTCAGTGTTGGAATTCTCCACAAATGCAGATGGCAATTTATGAATTTAGTATAAGTTGTTGATCTTTGGGAATTTCTTGACTATGTTTGATTCGAGAGACTGAAATTATATGGATATATATAAAAAAAAAGATGGAAATTATCCATTATGCTTTTCAACTCTGACACTCCAATGCTTTCAACACAGGCAGTTTCACGAGATGCAGTTTCCATAATTTTTGCAGTTGACATTCTGTCGGTAGATTTGAATTAAAACAGAGTCTTCAATTTATCATAGAATTTGATTTCAAAGATTTAAGGTTTTCTAGCAATTCGGATGAATGAAAACACAACTTTGAGCACTGGGCAACAATGGGTGGTTCGGCAACTCCATTTAGCAAAAAGGCAGCCGATCGTCTAGTACAATTTTTTTTAATATCTATTTTATATTTATTTTTTTTTAAAAGGAATTTTAATTTTAATTTTTTATTTTAAGTGACATGTATTTCACTATAGTTGGTGTTATTGTGGTACATTAACCGATTTGTCAAATTTTTTAATGGTAGTGAGCAATTTGTTTTTGTTTTTTAACCCCAATGGAATGAGTAATCACTTTTTAATATAAAAAGAAATTATTTGTTAAAACCTCAAACTCCGTGGACAAAAAGCATTTATCCATTTTCTTACTCTCACTTACTAGTTTTTTTCGTAGCAAAATATAACAAATGTAAACGGAAAATTTGTTTAAAATACTGCTCATTTCCCTTAAGAAAAAGCGAGGAGAGGAAGAAATATTTTTCAATTTTGAGTGCAATGGACCCATAAGATCCGAAAGTGTTTCCGGACCGACCCGATACAATAAGCGGACTGAAAAGAGTTCAAACAGGCGGATATTTCACTGCTTCTTCTGTGTCAGCTGTGTAGCGTGGAAATGAAGAAACGCACCGTTTACGCATGGGGAGTAGCGATCCTGTGCTTCGTTGTGCTGATGATCGTGACCCCAGCCATTCCTCAGTCTCAAGATTACCACGATTTCGCTGACAAACGCGAATTCTTCGGTAGATACAATTCTCTTAGGGTTCCTCATGCACCCTCTCTTTTTCTCTCTCTCTCTTGAAAACAACATATATATATATAGACACACACACATAGAATTTGTATGTATAGAGGCTGGGATGCATATTTAACATTTTGAATGTTCGATCCAGTTGGAAGTGGAATTAATTTGTTAAATTTTTGACTGCATGAATTGTTCATCCAAAAGGAACAAAATTATAGGATGGGGAAAAGGAAATTTCGACGGAGTTCAAGAAGTTGAATATTGGGAAATGGTAAAATGTGTCGCAATTAGCAACTCTCGCTTATTTTGAATTTTGATTTTTTTTTTAAAATTTTATGAATACTATTAGCATTAATTATTTGGTAAAAAGAAATATCTTTTTGTATTGATAAGTTAGATATGCAATCGGTGAGTTTTGAGGCCGTGTTTTTGAAAAGAAGCATTTGGATTGGGAACAAGTTCCTGGGAGGAGTAAATTTGATCCGAGAAAGTCCTGTTACTACCTGTTATCAATATATGATCAAATTCAATAACGTCATGGCTGAATTCGAGGATTGTTTGGAAGAAGTAAGCAATTTTTGGTCAATTCTACCAAATCAACACATAAAAGAGATGGAGAGTCCGTGGATCGTCTCTTAGTGCAATACCCTATCCGGTTGTGAGAGATTTTTGCTCTTTGATTTTTTCTCTGTTTGGTGTTAGTTGGGTGCTTCTTCAAACTGCAAAAGGGATATGGGGGAGGTGGAATGAGGAGTTTGGGGATAAAGAAAGGAGGGTAGCTTTGTGTGCTGTGCCATGGCATTTGGGGTGAAGTATTTGGTTCGAACTTGGGACATAATAAGCAAGCTCTTGACATGGGATAGAATGGTCTTTGCATTATACTAGGGTTTATCTTTGAGGAGTGTTATTGATTCACTTGCAGGAGTGGTTTTTCGCTACTCTATTTCTTTTCTTGATTTTTAGACTTTTCTTTACTCAAGTGTTGGTAGTTGCTACTCCTTTAGGGGCTCGTTTCTTGTCAACTGCCTGTGTAAATGGGTTGCATCATCTATGGTCGTTTAATAAATTTTGTACTTATCAACAGAAAGCAAAAAAAAAAAAGTTTGAATTCATTCGAGGAAAACGTGTTTAATATTGAAACTTCTATCAGAGCTTGGGCAATTCCAAGGTGCAGTTGAAAGAGGTGATGATAAAAAGCTTTAGGGCTCAAGAAGAAATTTCAGCCTGGGGTGTACATGTTTTATGATTTTTATGTGTTTCATATGTTGGCCTTTGAGATTCACTTGTATCCTAAAAGAGAAATGCTATGGGTACCAATTTTTTTACCAAAAGATGGGTACCAAAATGATGTGGAGCTTATTCATTGGTACCCCTAGCATTTTTTTTTTGATTAATTGTTTTGATTCTCTCCAATGAATAAGCGCTACATTATTTTGGTACCCATTTCTTGGTAAAAAATTTGGTACATTTAGCATTTCTCATCCTAAAAGGGGTTCACTTATCTAGTTAAGTTCATGCCCCGCCCATTGACACTCACAAGTGTCCTGGGAGGGGTTGACTAATCTAGTTGAGGCCTAGCCCTTTTCTATATTGGCGTGCCTTTGTTCAACTACTACTTTAAGCCCGTGCTTATATGCTCACTAAGCAGTAAACAGTGTGAGTCAAGAGGCCAACCATGACTAAGCTACTGAACTGTCAGAGAAGACTTGTAAAATAAAACTGGGCAATATCTATGTGTTGAGCAGGTTGGCTGGTTACCTAGCGGTTGTGTTATGATTGACATGTTAATTTAACTAATCATTTAGCTGATATGCATTGTCCTACCTACATGCTCATGTTTTCTTGACTTTTTAGAATTTGGGATTATAAAGTGGGGCAGTGGGTGAGGATGGTAATGCTTGTGCTTGGCCAAACCCCATGCCCCTGGTGTGCTTCATGAGTTGTTATGCTTTTAATTGTGCCTATCATTCAACTTGGGCAGTATTGAAGTTTCCCATTTTACCACTCTGTTGTCTTACAACTGACAGGCTTCTTTATGATATTTCAGGTATTCCTAATACACTTAATGTGGTTTCAAATTTTCCTTTCCTTGTTATTGGTGTCATAGGGCTTGTACTTTGCTATCATGGGAATTATTTCAGGCTGAGGTAATGTGGTTTCTATAACTATCATGGTTTTTGTAACTATCATTCTAATACAATCCCTACATGAAGATTATTGTGATTACTCATCATGGTTCAATATTTGCATCAAAAGCTTGCAAGGTGAGCTTTGTGGTTGGACGTGTTTCTACATTGGTGTTGCTGCCGTTGCTTTTGGATCCTCATATTATCATCTCAAGCCAAATGATGCTCGTCTTGTGTGGGATCGCTTGCCAGTGAGTGCTTTGTGATGAAAGACAATTTAGTTCCACAGAATCTCAACTGTTATTCTAAATTGTTCATATGGTTTTGTTTTACCTCTGACATATTTGCTGTTTATGACAAACACAGATGACTATTGCATTCACATCAATAATCTCAATATTTATCATTGAAAGGATTGATGAAAGGAAGGGGACAATCTCCATCATACCACTACTAATGGCAGGCATAATAAGCATTTTCTATTGGAGGCAAGCACATTATTTCCTTGGTTTAAGTTCTATATGGTTTTGATTCCAATGGTGGACATAGACTTTCTCAATGCTAGGGATGGAAGTCTTTTGCCTATATTACTAAGTGACTTGTGTTCTATACTAAAATGCTTTAGGATTTTGACAATTTTCTGTAATTTATTGCTTAGGCAAGTGGGAGAGTTGTGCGTTTTTGACCTTTTAACCACTTGCTGGAATTGCTATCTGAGGTTAACTTTGGACTATTTAAAGAACATCTTGGTGACGGCACTTTCACTTTGGATATGATTGGTTTAACCACCTCATAATAAGAAATGGTCTAGATTCTTTTTGGGGTAATCCAATTTTTATACAATTTTATTATCTATCAGTAGAAAACAAAAAGGAAAAAAAAAAAAAAGAACAGAAAAATGAGACATGGTCTAGAGGTTTTTGTTCTGCATTTTCAGTGAATATAAATACTGGAACTCTTTTTGGCAGGTTTTTTGATGACCTCCGCCCATATGCCCTGGTCCAGTTTGTTCCTTGCATTGCCATTCCTGTGATGGCTATCTTATTGCCTCCAATGTACACACATTCCACGTACTGGCTTTGGGCTGCGGGTTTGTGTTTTTCAACAAGTGGTTCCTTTTTTATATGCTTAAAATATCTTTCACTTGTGCTATGATGTGTATGACACTACTTATCAAAAAAAATGATGTGTATGACACTAATTCTTTACACGCAGGATTTTATCTTTTAGCTAAAGTGGAAGAAGCAGCGGATAAAGTGATTTACGAATGGACTTATCATATTGTCAGTGGGCACACGCTCAAGCATTTGTGTGCTGCGATGGTTCCTGTGTTCTTGACACTTATGCTTGCAAAGAGGAGTAATCAAACAGAGAGGTAATTATAAGTTTTGTCTTACCCTTGTGCCGCTTACTATAACAGAAAATCTGATTTTATTATGTAGATATATGGAAGTCCTTACTAAAGAAGTATTGTCTAGAATTTTGTTAATTATACCTAACTTTCTTGATTATGCATGCATAATCAGATGCTTTCTGGGAACTTAATGACTTTATTCTATTTCTACATTAGCTATCTAGATGTCCATAAGATTATTATGTATCTACCCTATTGTCCAAGGGAACATCCTTTCCCTGTTTGTTGGCCCACCCTGTTAAATTCTTATTACAACCATTCTCGTTAGAAACAAAAGGTGGATGATGGAATAAATTAGGAGACCTGCAATAATACCTACAGCTTCTCCCTATTCGACCAGGTCGCCTTATCAATTCGTTGGACAAATTATTTTCACTTTAGTGATCTGTCTAGTAAATTTTCCATATATTGAACAATTATCTATCTACACTAATATTAAAACAAATACTTCTTCATTCTTATATTATCTATCGACACTATTTTTAAAACAAATACTTCTCATTCTTACACTGAACTTTTCTGAATTTTCAACTAATTAAACTCCAACCATGTGTACAAAAGAAATGAAATAATCTTCCTTTCCTTTAACATTCTTGAGATTTGGTTCCAAAATTTTCTATGAAGTTGCTACATTGACATAAAAAATTTACAATATGATGGCATAAATGTATACAATATCATCTTACAATGTCTCACCATATGACCCCCTCAAAATAAAATATCCGGCTCAGCTACTGCTTCCGGTGCTCCATGATCATGGTTTGCACCTGCATTCAGTTTAACATACATTAAAAAGTCGCAATGAATGTTGTCTAAGTGCGTATTGGCTGGCACCTGAATAATAGCCATCAGGCATATTTGTCATGGTGTGTATGGGACTGGGTGATATGATTGTTGCTTTTATTCTTAGGATGGTACTGACTGATAAAGTTTGACAGCCAAATTCTCTAAGTTTAGCAAAAGAAACAGGATTCCTCTGTAGACTAGTAGGCTGGTTTGTCAACTGTTGTTTTCTGAAGAATTTCAGTTGGGAAAAAAAAAACTAGCTAATGCGTTTGTATTATCCCCCCCATGGTCTCTCTCTCTCACACATGCATTTTCTGTGGCCCCTTAAATGCAGGCAAAGTCTGCTCCATACGTGGAGGGTTTCCTGGACCAAGGTCAAAGTGAATGGCTCCGGGGTGGAGAGTTGCACTTCTTCATACTCAACCGTTCCAGTCGTTGAAGCAAATTGACTCCAGGGTTGAGAGCGAAACTTGTTCATACTCAATAGTTCCAGTCATCAATTCACATTGAAAAAGAAGAAAAGAAGTAAAAAAGCTTTGGTTTATGTAGACCAAGTAAAACAGACCACACTTATCCTTGTTATAAACATTGGCTCAACACCAAAAAGTAATTACAGTTTTTGGTTCTAGAATTTTTAAATATTATGTCACCTTTATAGTTTGTATATAGCAAAATATATACTGTTATTCAATCTGCTTGGTGCAGTAGGGTAAGTTCATATGCTGTTTTATGGAGGCAAGATAATTGATGTTTCATGGATCATTTATCTGCCTAGTATTGTTACACGTCCATTCCCCAACCATCCCCTATCCATCCCATTTGTACAAAAGTGCAAGTAGTACAGTACTCGTTGTTTCTGAGTCATGATGCACAAAATCATTATGGTTGTTGAGAAAATTTGTGGCAAACTCTTCTGGAGTTCACTAAATGGGGTCAGAAATTAAGCTGGTTTGTTGCAGGAGATTTTAGGGAGCTGGGGAATATGAAAGGACAATTTGATGATGTGGACTGTGGAGTGTGAACAAAGATGCCGGGTAGTTTTGGAGGGAGGCTCACAAATGTAGGGTTTAACAAATTTTTGGGCGCATCTTTTGGAAATCGGATTTGAACCGAAGAGGAGCCTGTTCCTTAAAAAGGAGAGAAAAAAATGTCCAAAAAAAAAAAGTGCAATGATAATTTTGTCCCTCTTTTTTAAGGAAATGGGATCCGGTTCCCATGTTTTGAGGGTTTTTTTTTTTTTCTCGGTCACTATTTAGAGGACTTGATAGTTTTTGCTTCCAAAAATCAGAGGTAGTAAGTATCTGGGAAGATTGTGAGAAGCATATGGGCTGCTTCTTAAGCTATCAAATAGGGTTTTACTTCCATCACTCCATGGGATAATAGGGTGGGCTTGCAAATTGACGGAGACATTGAGGTTTTTGTTTTCTGATAATCAAGCAATTTGATTTAAATCAAATTTTAGATGATGACAAATTGGGAGTGACATGATATAACCTAGTTTGGTGGTAGTTCTCGTCGATGTACTATTCTTGGCTTGGGTTTTCATACTAATTCAATAATTTCTCTCATAGTTGAACAACTAGGGTAGTGAAACGCATAGTATTTGTATTTAAAAATCACCCTTCTCACTTTTTGGAATTACTAATTAAATTTTTGCATTCAAGACTTTCCATATTCTTTTCGATGTTCAATTTAAAAATTGATGTTGAAGCACATTAGCGACAAAGGCTTTCCATGTTCTACTGACAATTTAATTGAAATTGACGTTGTCACCTTAGAGAAAGTTATGCATGTTAGACTTTCATAAATGTGAAAATAAAAAAGTAAACAAGTGAACATTCTAAGAAATTATATACGTTGAAAAATTTATGACATTGGAGGCCTTAATTATTAACTTTCATGAAAAGTCAATTCTTTATGAACGTGAATATACACATCAAAAGAAATAGAATGATTACACGTTTAGAATCAACACATTCTCATTTTCATGTCTAGAGATTTTTTAAGGCCCCAATATTGTAAAATTATTATTTTATCATAAGTGAGGGACCTTAATTATAGATTATTTATTAACTTTTTACCATATTAGAGCCTTCAATTCTTTTTTTTTTTTGTCCACTAAAAAAAAAAATTCTAATACAATTATTGATTAAGAACCTTAAATAATTTATTGGAGGCCTTAAGAAACGGCCTAACTTGGTTAAGGGTTGAGCCTGCACTGAAAATGATATAACCTAGTTTGGTGGTAATATCTCGTCGATGTATTCCTGGCTTGGGTTTTCAGAACAATTCAAAAATTTCTCTCGAAGTTGAGCAATAGGAAGAAGTGAAAGGCATAGTATTTTAATTTATGGTACATATTTAATTGATAATTTAATCGTCACATAAGGGGTGGTGGCGCAGTTGGCTAGCGCGTAGGTCTCATAGCTTTCGAGTAATCCTGAGGTCGAGAGTTCGAGCCTCTCTCACCCCAAGTAAGTGTTTTTATTTTTCTCATGCTCTGTTTTTTGCAATTATGCTGAACAAAGAAAACACTGTTTTTTTTTTTTTTTCCACATTTTTTTTTTGTTCCTTGGTTCCATTTTTCATGATCCTCTCTAATTTTTCAGAAGCTCCTTTAAGGATTTTTTCTAGAAAAAGCTTGCAATATATTTGAAAGTGGGGGTATAATTGTGTTGTTGGCTTAATACGTTTGTAGCAAATTGCTTCTCTCCACCACAAAATCAAATGCTCTGCTCCAAGACTCTCACTCGAACAGCCTTATGTACCCTCTTGGAGCCATTGCTCAACCATTTCCGGCCTCACATCCTATCCTATGCACCTATTTTCCAGTTCTTGACCGGTCACAAACTCTTAAAACTGGGCCAACAAGTGCATGCCCACATGGCCATTCGTGGGGTCGAACCCAATGCCTTCCTCGCCGCCAAGATGGTCGCAATGTATGCGAGTTCTGGCAATCTTAACTCGGCCATTACTGTATTTCACAAAATCAATACCCCAACTGCTCTTTTGTATAATTCGATACTTCGTGCTTGTGCTCGGTATGGGTTTTTCGAAATAACCATTGGGATTTACTTTCGAATGCACTCTCTAGGAGTTAAGGGTGATAACTTTACGTTCCCTTTTGTGCTCAAGTGTTGCGCCGAATTGTCAAGTCGTTGGATGGGGAAATGTGTTCATGGGCAGAGTTTGAGAATTGGATTGGAGTTTGATATGTATGTTGGGACTTCTTTGATTGATATGTATGTGAAATGTGGTGAATTGGCAGATGCCCGTAAGTTGTTTGATACAATGACTGCGAGAGATATTTCGTCCTGGAATGCTTTAATTGCAGGGTATATGAAGGATGGGGAAATTTATGTTGCTGAGGATTTGTTTAGGGCAATGCCGTGTAGAAATATTGTTTCTTGGACTGCTATGATATCAGGGTATGCTCAGAACGGGTTGGCTGACCAGGCGTTGCGTGTGTTTGAGATGTTGAAAGAAGATTCGGAGGTAAAGCCTACTTGGGTAACAATAATGAGTGTGCTTCCTGCGTGTGCACATTCAGCTGCTCTTGAGCATGGGAGACGGATTCATGACTTTGCCGATGGGCTTGGTTTGGGTTCGAATGCCTCTGTACAGACAGCACTTGTTGCAATGTATGCTAAATGTGGAAGCCTTGCTGATGCTCGTCAATGTTTTGATAGGATAGGTCAAAGTGAAAAGAATTTGGTTGCTTGGAATACTATGATAACTGCTTACACCTCCCATGGATGTGGAATGGAATGTGTATGGACTTTTGAGGAAATGATCAGAGCGGGCATTCAGCCTGATAAAATCACATTTATAGGGTTATTATCTGGATGCAACCATTCAGGCCTTGTTGATGTTGGCTTAAAATACTTCAATTGTATGAACACAATATACTCTGTTGAACCAAGAGTTGAACATTATGCTTGCATTGTTGATCTTTTGGGTCGTGCAGGGCGCTTGGCAGAAGCAAAAGAGCTTATTGATAAAATGCCAATGCAAGCAGGACCAAGCATATGGGGTGCATTGTTGTTTGCTTGTCGAAGCCACCACAATTTGGAAATTGCAGAAATTGCTGCTAGAAAGTTGTTTGTCTTAGAACCAGAAAATAGTGGGAATTATGTCCTGCTTTCAAATATGTATGCTGAAGTCGGCATGTGGAAGGAGGTGGACAATTTGAGAGCTCTTCTAAAGTGTCGAGGCATGAAGAAAAGTCCTGGATGCAGTTGGATTTAGGTTAATGGGAAAGCCCATTTGTTTCTTGGTGGAGATACATCTCACCCTCAAGTAAAGGAAATTTATATGTTTTTGGAGGCATTGCCTAAGAAGATTTAAGGCGGCTGGTTACATACCTATACTACTTTTGTTTTGCATGATGTTAGTGAAGAGGAGAAAGAATATAACCTCACTCACAGCGAAAAGCTAGCTGTTGCATTCGGCTTTTAAACACTAGTCCTGGAATAGTTCTCCGTGTGACCAAAAACCTTCGAATTTGTGGAGATTGTCACACAGCCACCAAGTTCATATAAAAAATTTATGGACGGGAGATAATTGTGAGGGATGTAAATCGATTCCATCACTTTAGAGATGGGTCTTGCTCCTGCGGGATTATTGGTAATTAAAATAATAGGACGCAAGGCAAGTCCTTAGATTCTTATGCATTTTGTATTGCCATCTTCCTTGGTGATATGTTGAAGTCACACTAGGACATTTTTCATCATCCTGCACCATATGTGAATATAAATTACAGCTGAATAAGCAAATTCAGCAGCTTGATGGGTATCTTCATGCCAATTCAGTCGATGAGGAAAGACAAAGATCACACTATTGCATCCACGGTAGCTACCAGGTCTTTTCAATATGAAACATCTGAAGCAGCTACTTTAAGGACTTCAATGAGATGTGATGCCCAAGTTAATCTACAAAAATGAGGCAGGAGGGTATGAAAGGTGGAATTCATCATCAGTTTCATTCTCTTCTGTAGATAGGTTTGGTGTTTCTTCAGGCCCTATGGAGAGGGAACCATACATCCCTAAGTACGTTGAAGTTAATTATATTGAAGGTTCTAATGACAAAAAGTGTAGTAGTGGGAACTTCCCTTGGACAAAGAAGATGGAGGTGCTCATCTGAATTATTGTCGAGTTTCTTATTTGCATAGATGTCATCCTGATTGTTGTTTGCCTACTTCCACTTTCAGGCCATTAACAAGAAAGTATTTGGAAATCACTCATTTCGCCCCAACCAAAGAGAGGCCATTAATGCTGCAATGAGTGGTTATGATGTTTCGGTTTTAATGCCAACTGGAAGGGGAAAGAGTTTGACATATCAAGTATTTTTTTTTGACAAGCTCTTATGAGTTATGGTTCTTAATTAATACACTGTCTACTAGTTTCATTATCAGAACATGTTTTATGGTTTTGCCGTCTCAGTTTCAGTTATCCATAGTGTATGGTTTACTCATGTGTGGTCAATTACATCGTTGACTCTGTGGGAATACATTTTTTCCTTTTCTTAGATGCAAGATTTTTAGTTTCATTATTTCTTTTTAATATCAGTAAATTAAACTTTCTGTGGTTTACATTATAGGAGTTGACACTTTTGAATTTTGTTATCTTGCAGCTCCCTGCTCTTATTTGTCCAGGTATAACGTTTGTAATTTCTCCCCTCGTGTCACTTATCCAAGATCAGATAATGCATTTATCACAGGTAATGTTTGCTTTATTGCTCACTTTTACAGCCTTTACTTTCATCTGAAGCATTTATGTGCTGCTTATCTAACAAAAAACATTTATGTTTGCTTTTGAGTTGAATTATAGGCAAACATACCTGCTGCTTACTTAAGTGCCAATATGGAGTGGACAGAACAACAGGAGATTCTGAGAGAACTAAGTTCTGATTATTTTAAGTACAGGCTGTTATATTGTCACACCAGAGAAAGTTGCCAAAAGTGAGTTTTGTTATTTGCATGATTACTACTCCAGAATCTTCAACAAGAAAGCTAGGAGTACTTGCACTGTTTTTGCAAAAATCATGCACTTAATGTGTTGTATTACTTAAGCTGCATCATTTAATCACTATTCCTATATGTTAGAGAAGAAACATAGAAATGGATTTGTGTGTTATCTATAACAAATATTATGCAAATTGATGCTTCTAGTAGTCCAAGATGAAAACTAGGTTTTTATCAAGTGAAGTCTTTCTCATGCGAAATCTATGCAATAAACCCCTTGATTTTAGGATCTATAGCAAACAGCCCCCTCCTATATAAATGGCCATGAATATATTTTTTTTTTTTCCACATGATTATTATGTGATATTGGCGCTCAACATTGAGCTTTCTTTTACCCAATTGTCAAACTAGCTTGGCCATTCTTGAGCTTTCTTCCACCTCCCAAGATTTAAACTAAAGCTAAAACTATGACGAAGTTTTTGCTTCAGTCACTTGTTCACAACTAATAGAACAATCACCAACAACCCAATTAAAGCAATGCTGAAGGCTTATTTTTGAGGGCATTGTATGATTAGGAAGTGGTTGGCAGTGTTCCTTTGTCTGTCTTCTTTTCTTGATTTTCATGAATGTACTAATTTTGAATTCTAATTCAATAGGGATTTACCTACAAACTTCTTGGGACTTGAATTTCTCTATTTTTGCAATAAAAATTTTATTTACATAAAGAACCCAATTAAAGCGAGTGGAGAAATTGAAGAGAAAATCTAAAGGATCTTATGTGAAATCAGAATTAGACTAAGTGGTCTGTGACAATGGCTTGCGGTGGCATTGCGATGTTAACTCAGTTTTCATAGCAAGCTTTACCCAATTCTAAGGTTAGCAGATGGTAGAGTACCATGGTAGTGATGTAGCCTAACAGTTTGTAATGACGTTTTGGTAGTGTTTTTGATCGGTTTAGGGTGAATTTTGTCATGGTTTTAAGTTTGTGTGATGGTGCTAATGGTTGGAAATTGGAAATTGGCAATGAAGATGGGATGGTGTGGTTTGGTCGACTTGGTTTTGGTTGAAATTGATATGTGGTGATATGGAGAATGGTGACGGTGGTGGCCAGAAAAAAACATAATGATGATGTTATTGGGCCCTAAAATCATGTAATAGTCATGTTTGTGAAAAAGCCAAAACGTTTGATAACAACTTAAATGAGGGGGCCTGTTTGTCAGTAATTCTAAAATTAGGAGCTTTGAAGCAATACTTCAAGGAGGTGCAGTGTCCACGTGCCCCACTTATTGTATCTGAAACTTAAGAGACACTTCTAAGATACACCTGCAAATAAAACTTTTAAATGTGTTTTGGAAGTGAGTTGGACACAACGAGCACACATTAAGCATGATCTAAAGAAACTTTAAACGTCAATTAATCCAGTTAAGTTAATGGATTTTTAGGTGAAATTTGTTTGGTACTTGTGATTTATCTTATCTTCCTTTATGTAAATAAGGAATAAATGCAAAATCAGTCATTGAGGTTGGCCTAAATTACAAATCGCTTTATGCGGTATAAAAAAAAATTTAGAGGTCCTTTGAGTAGGCCAAAATAACAATTTAATCCATGCAATCAAATTCTGTCAAAACCCTTGACAGATTCTGTTAGTGTGCCACGTCAACAACAATTAAATGATGACACATGTCACTCTTAATAAAAAATATATTAAACTAAAAATTAAAAACTTGAATAATTAATTAATTAATTTTCTTAGTTTTTTTTTAAAAGAAAAAGATAGGGAATGGCTTGCAAGCCACCCCTAGAGGTGGGTGGGAGTGGCTTGCCGCCACCACTGACCCATGGGAATGGCCATGTTTTACCATCAACAACCTCTAGGGAAGCTGGGGGGTGGCGTTGCTGCCCTAGATTTGGCTAGGGGTGGCTCGCGGCTCGTGAGACGCCCCTTTTTTTTAAAAAAAATTAATTTTTTAGTTTAATATATTTATATATTTTTTATTAAGAGTGACATGTGTCATCATTTCATGGGTATTGACATGTCATACTAACTGAATTTGTCAAATGTTTTGATGAAATTTGACTACAGTGACTAAATTGTTATTTTGGCCTACTTCAAGGACCTCTGAAACTGGAGATCATTGTATTATTTTCATTGATACCGGTGAAGAATAAACATTACTCTTTTTTTTTGGGGGTGGGGGTTGCTTAGTTTAGTTCTCAAAGATTTATAATAACCACCGTATTAAGCATAATTGTGAACCCTCAATATATGTTGTCGCATATGAAATTTTGCTTGGGAATTCACAAAATTTTGGCTTGATCCGTAACGCTCTTTTAATCTAATCAATACGCGAATATTTACGTGAGCAGGAAGAAAAAAAAAAATCATAGGTCTAAGGAGCTAATGTGGCCAAACTTTTAATTTTTGTGATGACATGACAGTCTAATGTGAACGCGTGTACAATGTAAGCTAGGGGACCTGAAACACGTCTTCTTTTTATTGGACATGACATGGCATCACCGTTGAAAGTTTAATGGAATGAGAACATAAGAAGCTATTTGATAACGGCACGAACCTTAAGTGATGGTTTGATACTTTCTAAACCTTAAATAGCAATTTGATAAAACGTAAAAATCCCAAGACCACAGGAGCATTTCCCTTGGTTATAATCCATTTAAGTTTATCTAAGGTCTAGTATAGTGTTTTGGTTATGTGAACAACTTTCTATTCACTAATTTCCTCTTAGCAATAAAGTTTCACATAGTTATAATTATAAAAATAAATAAATAAAATAAGCTGACACAATTTTCATATGTACCTCACAAAAGTACATATAATGCAGTAACGTTTTGACGGTCACAGACGGTCACAGGTTTGTCAATTTCGGTTTTCTTCTTTCCTTCCTTTTCTTTAGCATTGGTAAAGGTCAGAATGCTAATTTTCATTTTTTTTTTTTATTTTTTTGCTTAGAATGCTACATGTTGGTTTCTATTCATACAAATCCACTGGTAATTCAAAATGCTTTCAACCTCCAGTATCTGTTTTTTTAGTAACCATCAAAAGAACAAAAGAAAAATACAAATACAAATACAAAAGAAAAAAACTTGTGATATAACAACGAATAGAAGTTGTGCCTGCTAAATCCATAAAAATAACAAATGTAATAACTTGCAAATTGGGAGAGGGGATTAAAAAACAAAAAAAGGAAACATCAAATAGAAAAGCGGAATGCTAGGCTTACAAAATTTGCATTACAGAAGTTCCCAAAATTTTTGGAGGCCACATATACTCCAAAATGGTCAACAATTTTTCACACTTTTCTTGTTTTTGTCCTAGATTTCTTCTTTTTCTGCTTATGTTCTTCATATAGCTGTAGGTATAATGTAGTACGATCTAACTCCGCCCTCAATCTTTCATTCTCCTTAATGTCACGAAGAAGCATGAAATGTGAAGAAAGTTTCTTTCTCACCTTATCTTCATCAATTGAAGCTGTATCTGGAGCAGGGTCAATAGTTGCTGATGTGGAAGACCCACTTCCTTTTTTCCTCTTGTTATTGAGTTTCAAGCTGTGGCTTGGCGGGGTGAAGGTTTCTCTTTCAAGTGACAAGTCCAGAAAAGCTTGTTGAGGGGAAACATTAGAGAGCAAAACTTGGTTATGAGCAGTGGTCATGCTTGAAATGCTTGAAGCCAGTGTCGAGATAGCTGGCTGATAATGCTTAGACAGAAGATCGAGTTCCCAAAGGACTGAAGCAAGAGCACCACTTAAATTGGGGTCTGCGGCATATGGCTGATATTTCTGCACATTATAAAATATACATAGAAAGAGGAAATTTCAGATTGGTTATTCAAACAAGAGCATTGCGCAAAAACACATGTTTATTACAGTGCTACCAAATCAACTTTTATGCACACAAATAATATCTCCACCACTTTTTGGCATCGAAACACATTAAAAACATTCCATCTCATATTACAAGGCATCTTGATGAAGTCAATGTTGATTCACTCCCTTAATGTGCATGTAAGGATCAATTCATGAGTGTTGCTGAAGATGATGTTCTAAATTACATTCTTGGTCTCTTCTGTAAGTTTCTGACAGATGATTTAGTTGACCTTGGAAGCTGGACTTTTAAGTGCAACAAAAAGTATAATGAATTCATCTTACTTCCATGCAGAGTCAAAAGGCCCACTTGACTAAAGAATTGTAAGAATTAGTAGGACTACCATAGTGCTCCATGAATTCCTAAATACAAATTAATGCAGCATTTCAAAGGGAAAACTAACACGACCCCTACATGCAAAACGGTACTTTTGCCACCATAACATGGAAGTCTGCAACAATTCTTGAGTAGGCACAAGAAGCCCATATATGTCAACAGAAAAAGTAGATGTAGCAAAAAAAAAAGGAAAAAAAAAACCACTAAACATGAAGCAGAGGTTCTGAATTTACAAACAATTTGCATCTTCTATCTAAGCATGAGTAGCCAAGAACTTACCGCAATGGTACCCGAAACTGAACCACCTCCAGCATCATTTTCCAGCAGATTCCGGCATTTCACATTCTTCTGAAGAAGATGCTTCAATGTAACCAAGGCTGCAAAATTCCAAAGCAGAACCAGATAACAAGACAGAAGAATAGCACTAGGTATTTGATAATAAATTACGTAACTGATGTAAACAATATACCAGCCATGGACTCTGCAGATCCAAAGCACAATGAAAATGTGGCCAAACGTTTTACAAATGCAGCAGCCTTTAGCATGTCATGTTGTCTCTCTTCACACAACATCGTCTTAAGAGCTTCAGCTAACACCCCACCCTGATCTCTGATCCACGAACAAGAAAAATTACAAATGAAATGAAAAAAATTATTAGTACAGGGCACCTCCCTTGCATGAGGCGTCTATTGAGAGAGAGAGAGAGAGACGAATGGGAAATTGGAACTAGAAGAATGAGAAAGCACAATAACCCCCTTACCCACTCAAAGAAGAGAGTACTCCTACTCCCAACTCAAAAAATTACAATAATAATAAAATTAAAATAATATTGTAATAATTAAAAGTAAAAGAAGAATTGATAGGTTTCTGCTATCGCCTGATTGGGAAGCTCACTTTCTTGATGTTTTTCAGAGAAGATTTCCTAGACTTTTATCAGACCATTTCCCTGTGGTGCTTGATTGTGGTGTTGCAGTAAGGTGCAGTAGGTATTTTGTGTTTGAGAATAGGTGGACGAAGCCATAGAGTTTTGTGGAACAGGTGAAAAAATGGTGGATGTCTTAACAGTTTTCAAGATTCCCCTAGTTTTATTTTGGCAAACAAGTTGAGAGCTTTGAAAACGGATCTGAAAAAAATGGAATGAAGAGGTTTTTGGCAACATTGGAAAGCAGAAAAATGATCTTTTGGATGGTATCCGCGATCTTGATATCATTGTGGAAGGAAGACCCTTATCTGAAGCTGAAAGATTGAGAAAGGAAGAAATATCAAGGGGTTTGGAGAGGTTTATTCTTTTAGAAGAAATGAGTTGGCAGCAGAAAAGGGCTCTGTGGTTGAGAGAGGAAGATTAGAACACTAAATTCTTCCACAGTGTGGCAAATTCCAATAGAAGAAACAATATCGTGGATTCCTTAGTTGTTAATGGATCTTTATCTCCTCTATTGTTTGTGATTATTATGGAGGCTTTGAGTAGGATGATGCATGTCACTATGGAAATGGGACTTTTATCAGGGTTTTCAATGGGGTCAAGGAATAATGAGAAACTTCTAGTGTCTCATCTATTGTTTGCGAATGATACCTTGATCTTTTGAGGCAAATCATGAACATCTATCACTAGTGTTGCATTTTCTTATGTTTTGAAGCAATTTTAGGGTCGAAGATTAATTTAATCAGAATTAGTTTCCTTCGAAGATGTGGATGACGTAGGAGGTTTGGCTCATATTCATAGTTGCAAGGTAGCTTCTTTGCTGATAAAATATTTGGGTCTTCTATTGGGAGCTTCGTTTAAAGCTAAGTCCATTTAGGATGGTATTGTGGAAAAAATTAAGTGTTGCTTGGTTGGATGGAAGAAGCTCTATTTGTCTAAGGGTAGCAGGTTGACCTTATTAAAAGCATTCTTTCAAATCTGCCTACATATTATTTGTCCCCTTTCCCCCATTTCTGTTGGTGGGGACTTTTTGGGGGTGGAATTGGTGACGAATTGAAGTTCCATTTACTTAGTTGGTCGAAGATTTGTACTTCGATGTCTTGCGGAGGTTTGGGAGTCAGAAACCTAGTTTAGTTTAACAGAACCCTTCTAGAGAAATGGTTGTGGTGTTATGCAACAAAAAGTGAGGCTTTGTAGAGGTCAGTGGTAGAAACTAAATATGATAGCACAAGGGGAGGTTGGTGCTTTAAGGATATAGTGGGACCCTTTGGAGTGGGAGTGTGGAAATATATTAGCAAGGGGTGGGAAGTATTTTCTAGGTTTGTTAAATATGAGGTGGGTGATAGTTCAAAGTTTAGGTTTTGGCATTAATTGTGGTGTGGGGACCAACCCCTGAAGGTTACTTTTTCGGAATTATTTAGCATGGCACAATGTTAGGAGGTTTGGGTAGCAAATTATGTGCAGTAATGGAAATCTTCAGTGAAATATATCATTTACCATACCAGTACAGGATTGGAAGGTGGATTTGGTAACTTCTTTCTTTGGTCTTTTGAACTCTATTAGGCTGAGACAAGGCACAGAGAATAAAATATGTTGGATCCCCTCCAAATGGCAAAAGTTTGAAGTTATCATGCACTATCCATTCTTGTAGGCTCCCCATTTCCTTGGAAAAGTATTTGGAGAGGTAAGGCTCCTTCGAAAGTGGCATTTTTTGTGTTGACGGTAGCTCTAGGGAGGATCTTAACTTTGGATAACTTGAGGAAGAGGAGTCATAGTGGTAGATTGATGTTGTATGTGTAAGAGGAGTGAAGAGTTCATAGATCATGTTCTTTATTGTGAGGTGACACAAAAATTATGGGTTGTGCTATTCCATCTTTTTGTGTAGAGTGGATTATGCCAAAAAAGGTAATAGAGTTGTTTGATAGTTGAAGAGGACATGTTGGAAGGCGTAACATATTATAAGTTTGGAGGATGGCTTCTTTGTGCTTAATGTGGGGCATTTGGAGAGAGCAGAACACAGAGAGCTTTGAAAATTGCAAGATTCGGTGGTAGAACTAAATTTCGTCATGTTCAAATCCCTTTATGCATGGATGACGGTGTATAATAGTCCTCACTTTTCTAGTTTTACAGAAATTTTGGACTTTTGTTCTTCTTTTTCTCCCTTTTAGGAGATCTATGTATACTCTCTCTATATGAGTTGCACTTCTCTGGGCTTTCTAATGAAGTTGATTTACTTATATATATATTAAAAAAAAAAGAATATGATGATAATGATGAAGAAAAGAAACAAGACCAACCCCAAAAGAGAAACAAAAAATGTACTTTTGCATCCTGTAAACATCATAATGGGTGTCTGAATTGCAGTGGACAATGCATTTGCATCGACAAGTGGGTGAGAGACAGATAGTAAGGTGGATTTATGTATGGAGAGAGAGAGAGAGCATACACTTACAAACGGATAAGCAGGGTCATGAAATATTAATACATATTACAAATTAAAATTATAATAAGGGTTTGTTGCAGCTATCCACCCTAAACTACTCGAGTCATTTGCAATGCTCCCAAAACTACGAAATTGTTGCAATCAATACCCTAATCCGAGATTAGCATGCGGCAATGCCCAACCCATTGTCCAAATTACGGTCAATAGTAACAATAGGCTGGTCAAATGACAGATTAGTGCACCTTAGTTTGCAATGTTCACCTCACCTCACCCCACTGATTTGCACAATGGCATAGATATTATAAATAAATCTAGAAGTACGGAATTAATTGCAAAAATTTATAGTTTAAGGGAACATTGCAAATGACCCTTTAACTTGGGGCTGATAGCTGCAATTAATCTTAAAACAAAATAAGACGGTTTCCATTGTTCAATACTATGGTACACATGAATGTATAGGTGTCATAGATATGCATTTTTCTTTTTATTTTTTTAAGTAATGTTAGAAACTACATTTTTATCTCGCAACTATCCCACAATGCTGATATCGTAGTTTGAACCAACCTTTGAATCTATCATTGTTAAAATATATATATAAGGGTTAGTTATGATTGTCATATCAGCATTGTAAGATAGTTGTGGGATAAAAGTGCAGTTTCTAGCATTACTCTTTTTTTTTTCTTTTTCGACAAGCAATTGACCCCAAGGGGAGGGGGAAATATTTACACCAGTAGTGCAGAAAAACAAACTAAATGCTATGCAAATAAGTCAGTGTAAACACCTCTCCAGAATTTAAAACAAACGCCCGAATAAAAAAATATATGGGCTGAGAACTCAAGAAAGATACTGTAATACGCTAAAGCAAGGTCATATCACAAAGCTCTCGCAGCTAAGCATATAAGATATTATTTTTAAAAAGAGAACATTTTCTTAAAGCAAGCAGTATAGAGTATATGCATCCAAAGCAACACTATGGAGTCAGCATGATTGCTACTAACCTTCCAGGCCTGTAATCAAGTATAAGATTGTAAAGCTGAACAAAAAAGTCTTGTAAATCAACATTCAAGGCGTCGAGATTGCTCCTCATCACTTTAAAGGCAACAATGCAGCATTGGAGGCGCTCAGATACAGTAAAGAAATTCAAATTTTCCTTAGAATTGCAAGGGTTGCTACCACCAGAAGCGAGCTTTTTCAGATAATTCATAAGATCGCCCATGAAATCTAAGTCAATTAGATGCGAGAATTTTCCTAATCCTTTCAGACATGGTGCGAGCAGCGGGTGGGACCCAGATTCACCAGAAACTGGACTGCCATTCTCTCCATGGCTTAGGAACAAAATAAGAGAAAATATTAGCTGGTTCATATAAATTCAATAGGAACTTTAACAAAAAAAATCTATCTGAACATAAACATTTAAGGAAAACAAAAACACTGAAAAAAAAAAAAACTTAAGGCTCAGTTCAATTGAGAATAAATGAGGACTCAATTCAATGCATATCCAATTTTAACGGAGTTGAGCACTCTTCCAGACATTATTCCAAATTAGTAATCACTCTATTGAACCAGGGTCCTGACTCCAAAATTTTAAAACTTAGGTGCTCTCACAGAACAAATAATTTAATGAATTCATAAATAGCAACAATAGAGTCTATGCTTTCTACAAAATCTAACAAACAAATCATCAAATTGCCTATAGGTAAAGAAGTTGGGAAGACAGTAACAGATAAAACATTAAATTACCTATTGATAAAATAATTTGGAAGATGTCAACTAAGAAACCATTACCAGATTACATGAAGAATTAACTATATCAGTAGCGGTAATACAAAAGCTCAGAATAAGAAAAATGAAAAGTCAGCCTTGCCCACTATTAGTAATATGATGTCAAACAAATCAGGTTTTGATTGCATGAAAATATGAACAGGCTTTGTTTGGGACAAAAGTGGTTTGAAATCCAGGCACAGATTGCTCATCATCGAACCTAGAAGCCACTTAAAAACAAGGGAAATTTATAAAAAAGCTCTTTCAACTAACAGGCGTTTTCAATAAAGCCCCATAAAGTGGCAAGTGTGACAGTTTGATACATCTGTATCAAACTACCAATATGTAATAAAAATGCCACTTTTCAAATTATCTTCCTATAATACCCTTATTTTCTTAAAAACTAAAAATTAAAAATAAAGTAAAATAATAAAAAAATAAAAAAACCAAAACCTAAGGAATGGACGATCCACCAAAACCCATGGGTGGATCGGCCATTCCCAAAGGGTTGGGTGTGGCCGCGAGCCACCCCACACTAGTTTGGGGGTGGCTCGCGACCTCCCCCCATGGCTTGGGGGTGGTCATGGGGGCGGGTGCGAGCCACCCCCATGTGATGGATTAGCCACCTCTAAGGTTTTGTTCCTTTTTTTAATTTTATTTTTTAAAAAAAATTCGTTATTAGTTTTTTTTTGTAAGACTAGGGTTATCGCCATTTTGTCACATATTGGTAGTTTAATGTGTCAAACTATCACACTTGACACTTTATGGGGCTTTATTGAAAATGCATGTTAGTTAGAGGGCTTTTTTGTATTTTCCCCTAAAAACAATTACGCTAAATCCCTAACCACAAGCCAAAGCAGTTGTAGACAAAACTCAATAAAACCAAACCAACAAAAATTTTCTTTCTATTGGGTTTTTTACAATACAACTTCTTGACCAACCATAGTGATGACCATATCATACATAACCATAAAGTAGCATACAATCCAGAAGGACCAACAAAAGTCTAAATTTAATTATACCCAAAGTGACAACAGCAGGCCGCAGCATCAATTTCCAGAGTACTTAAGAATCAAGAGCATCTTCAAGCACGTCATTATGTGCATTTGCATTCAATTACATGTAAAAGATGTGTACACGAAAGCCAGTGCAAATCAACTATTTCTGAGATATAAACATGTAACAAATAATAACCAAAACAATTGGACAGGTGGTCAGTTGCCTTGACATGGAAGCATAAGGCAGAGTTGAATTCCCATCAATTGGATTCAGGAGTCTTGACCTAAAAACCAGTCTGAGACATGACTAATCTGCATTGCACTATATCTGAGCCAAATCTTTTTTTTTTTTTTTTCATAATTACACAATATCTGAGCCAAATCGAAAGTGGATCTGCTCCCACTTGCTCCAATTTATGCACATCAACTAACTAGCCTCTTATTGACAGGACATAGTGGGTTAGGAAATTCATATTATGCTCCACTCTTTCTAGTAATAATATTGGAACACACCTGGCAACTGTTGGCTGAATGGAATGCTTCAAAATGCGAAAATATGTCTCAAATACAGCAGAAAGTGTCTCTGTTTGCATCCTTTTCCGCTCCATCACATCTGGGGTAAAAGAAACAGCCTTATAATCAGCAGTAACCTGTATAAAGCATCATGATGAACAATTAGATCAGAAAACAAAAATCAAGAAGGTAATGTTTCTTATGGATAAAGGAATACCTCCTCTCTCATCTTTGTCATCAACTGTTTCCTACTTTTCTTTTTGTCACTTTCTGGCAATTGGCTTGGCTCCTGAAGATTCTTTCTTTTTCTATCTTTCCTCCTTTTGGCTCTATTATTATCCTCATTCGGTTTTTCAGGCCTCACAAGATCATCGTCAAGCGATAATGACAAGAAAACCTGAGAAAGTAGTTAAAACAGTAATGAGCAGAGATACAAGAAAGTAATACAAAGCAGAATAATTTTTAATATACAGTTTGGTTCTAGATTTACATCATACATCAATTATTTATAACATATTGGGATAATAACATGCAGGAAACTTATTTCGCAAACACTTCACTAAAATAAATGTTGAGAAAAAGAGTCCAACACCAATTTACCCTCTTACATATCTTTATCTTGACTTCCAGTTAACATATATTTTTTGATAAGTTGTCAAACAATCACAAAGATTTTCTTCCATTGCAAGATATGGTGTAAATGATTATATGTAACAAGCATATTTTCGTCTTTGTAGACATTCACAAATCCTAATTACAGTAATGCCCTTAGTTTGGTTCAGGTTGTTTAATTTTCTTCCCAATCATCTTAATCCTGCTACCTTAATAATCAGATAAGTTCCACAATACTATCACTTTAAAAAGTTGAATTAGAACCTGGCACATTATGAATGTATCAGGGATTTTCAACTTGACCATCTAAACCCAGTGTCCACACACGCACACAAATTTGTTCCACAAGACACATCAACCTGTTAGGAGTAGATGGAGTTACTTTGTCCAAGACATTTTGTATATCAATTTTTTTTTTCTTCAATAGGTAGACACAACTCATACACTTATATGGGATCAAACCCATGATACCCCAACCCCTTGTTTTATGGGAGGAGCTACCATTTTTTTTTTTTAATAAGCAAAAGAAATATTATTAAAAGCGCAAAAGCGCAGCCCTGGTACACAGGAAGTATACAAAAGGACCGTCTAAGTAGGGGAAGAAAAAAGTACAAGAAAATCAAAAAAACTTAGAAAAACTTATAACTAAGAGGGCTAAATAAGTAACTGTCTAAGAAAAAAGAGAATGAAAAAAGAAAGACTTGAGCTCCCCAAGCGTCCTTTCTTGATCCTCAAAAAATCATCATTTCTCTCCATCCAAAGGCACCACAAGAGGCAAGAAGGCATCATCTTATACACAACAGCACTCTGAGAACACCCCCAGTCCACCAGCAAGCAAACAAATCAATCACCCAAGAGGCATGACCCAAGATAACCCAAAGCGACTGAAAATAGTATTCCATAAAGCACCGGCGACCTCACAGTGAAGAAGAAGATGATCCACAGACTCCCCATGCCTTTTGCACATACAACACCTGTTAATCACAATAACATGTCTATGTCTAAGGTTGTCTAGGGTAAGAATCTTCCTAAAAGCCGCCGACCAAGCAAAAAAAACCACTTTCACAGGCGCCTTTGTCCTCCAGATACTCTTCCAAGGAAAAGGCCGAGCATCATTACGCGCTAAAACTTTGTAAAAGGATTTAACATCAAACTTCTCCTAACAGGAGGGAATCCACCAAAGCTTGTCTTCCCCTTCCCTTCTCCCGCGAAAAGAAAACAAAAGAGTGAAGAAAGAAGCCACGGTGTCCAATTCTCAATCATGAGCTGCACGAACAAAGCTAACATCTCATTGAAGAGAGCTGCTAGAGTAGTCCATATGCAACAAATGCATCCTTCTTGCGGGCAAAGCCATATAAGACCGAAAACGCTTCTTTGAGAGGTAGCTCTCTGCACCACACATCCCAAAATCTGATCCTAGACCCATCTCCCAGCTCAAATCTGGCATGCCTGCAGAACAAGCTCCAACCCCTCCTAATATTCTTCCATAACCCCACTCCATGCAGCCCTGTGGGAGTAAGAGAACATCACCCTATACTACCAAATTTAGCATCCACAACGATTTTTCACCAAGCCTCCCTCTCATGCACGTAATGTCATAGCCACTTCCCTAAAAGGGCCCTATTAAAGGTCCTCAAGTTCTGAATCTCCAACCCTCCCTTAGAAATAGGAGAGCACACCGAAGACTAGCTAACCAGGTGAAATTTGAACTCATCTCCCATCCCTCCCCACAAAAAGTCATGATACAGCTTCTCGATACGGTTGGCCACACTAGCAGGAATGAGAAACAGAAACATGAAGTACGTGGGTAAATTGGAGAGAGTGCTCTTTATTAGGGTAATCCTGCCTCCCTTCGACAAATACACCCGTTTCCAACTAGCCAGCCGACGCTCAATCTTATTAACAACCCCATTCCAGATAGACTTAGCCTTATAATAGGCCCTAAGCGGAAGACCAAGATACTTCAAAGGCAAAGAGGAGACCCCACATCCCAAGATACCGGCCAAACCATCCACATTATCAACATGACCCACTAGAACCAACTCTGACTTACCCAGATTAACCTTTAAGCCAGAAACAACTTCAAAGCATAAGAATAAAACCCGGATATAGCGAAGATGATTAGGGTTGGCCCCACAAAAGACCAACGTATCATCTGCGAACAACAAATGAGAAATATGCACCGCCTCCGAAGGCCTAGAACCCAGAAAGAAACCTGAAAGAAGGCCCCTATCTATGGGAGGAGCTACCATTTCATCCAAAGACCATTGGCAAGTCCTTTTGCACATCATAGCACAACTTTTACATTGATAACCACTGTATAAGCTTTGGACTGATGAATATGAAGGACTGGTTTTCCCAGTGTGAAAGATTAAATTTTTAGAACATAATTGATTCAAAAACTGCCTGGCTTATTTGCATCCAGTACTATGAGTCAAAAAATTTTGAGCGAATTTGGTATATTTAAGGGATTTCAATGGAGAAAATATTTTAGAGACAGAAACCATGGTAAGCTGTTCACAAGCTCCCCTAGGACATACCAAACTTTTTACAATCATGCATAAAAAATACACTACTGTACTGCTCATATTTCTCTTTCAATAGAAATAAAGAAGGAAAAAGAAAGAAAAGAAATAAAATAACTGAAAAGAAAAATCAAGAAAGACTCGGACTGGAAAGAGAAACCAAGCAATAAGAAAGACACAAATTTCTTGTGCTTACATCTTTCCTTGGCTTGGATCACTTTGCATATAAATCTTCGCTGGTCATGAAAAACCAACCACAAACCAAAATCCAAGATACTTCTTAGCATCCTGAAAAACTTCTTGCAAAGATACCTCACATTTTAAGAAGCTTATGTTGCATTTACACGGGGTAGATGGAAGAGAGCTTGACTTCTGTTTACTACATTATGTAAAATAATAACTAATGAATACATGTCATTAGTCATTACTCGAAGGATGAGACATTTATTCCGTATTACCTCTGTTAAATTGGAGTGCTAATATAAAAACTTTTTCCAAGCAGGAAACTTAATTTGATATGCAACTAACTCACTTTCCAAACATGCTAGGTGTGTCTGGTCGTCCGCTCAGTCAATAAACAGGATCAGTAAGAAACCAAAAGATCAACAGTGATGAATGCATAAAAGTATAAATAGCAAAGAGCAGAAAAATCTCAATGAGGCTATACAACCCGACTCTTTTAAAGAATAAGCTGCTCTATAACCCAATAATTTTTTTTTGATAAGTAATGTATATTGTATAAAGAGCGCAAAGGGACGCAACCCAAGTACACAGGAAGTATACAAGAGAAACCCTAACTAAAGGAAAAGGAAGAACAGAAATCAAAAAATTCAGCAAAATTAGAAATATGCAGAGTATTCCAAGCCACTCTCCACGTATACAGAGTCTGCACCACACCAGCCACAAAGGAACAAACCTCCACAAGTGCAATGCCTCAAGATTATCTAGCTGCTCTATAACCCAATAATATGCTTTCTTAATAGCTGAACATGGATTCTAAGTGAAGAACAGCCAAAGGTTCGGTATGAACAGTTATATCATAAATCTATTGTATACAGCTTTTGATTGTATAAGTAGGAACATATCTTTGCAGCTATAATCTGTCTATACAGTAACTGGAAAGAAAGCTTGATTCGGAGCATAGACCAGAGTTAATTTCCCAAGTAATTCACATCCAGTGAATGCAAAACCAAGTCATATCAGCTAAACAAAGGATTGACTCAAGCACAAGCATCAATTACAAATCAATTTAAAATCTTTTTTTTTTTTCAACAAAATTTAAAATAAAAAAAAAAAAAAAAAAAAACCTTGTACCTCAATAGAATCAGGATGCAACTGGCAATTATTCGCTTTCACATGATCTGCAATCAACCGAACAGCCTCCACAGTAGCTTCACCGCCATGCTTTCCCTCATTGGTAAAAAGGGACTTAATTGTAGCACAGCAGTGTTTCCTGTCCAAGTAGTAGACACAATCTCTCAGCAAGTTCAAACTGAGAATCAGAAACAACTAAATTGACATCGAAAGAGACTTTCCCTTTGTCCAATACAATTTCCAGATGTCATTACATTACTTCACTTTAATATGAAGTTGAATTCTCCAATTTGTAAATACACTCCTTTTTCAATTTTTTTTTATAAGTAATCAACACATATCTTTAAAACCATAAAGCGCCCCTAAGTACACAGAAAGTATACGAAAGGAACCACCTAACTAGAATGATTAAAAAGAACAAGGAAATCACTATAACTAATCATCAAAGAAAAAACATAAGAAAAGGTCTAAAGATACAAAGTTTTGAAGAATAAGGACTTAATCTTCTCCCGTGTCCTCAAAACTTCTGTCATTTATTTCTTTCCAAAACTTTTATCATTCATTTCCCTTGAAAATTTAATTTCTATGTTAACCCATAACAGCACTTCATGTGATTCCTAAAGAAGAATTTGATAAAGTAATGAGCAAAAGCTATAATTAGATCAAAACCTTACGACATCATCTGAGGAACCTAAGTTTCTGACAACAACACCTAACAAGCTCTCCCGGAAGTTGAAGTGTGGAACTGCATCAAGCAAAGTACAGATACAGCGAACAAAAACATTATGGAGTGAAGGCTTCTTTTCTAATGCTATCAACTTCTGCAGATATGCCTGTAAACATGCATTAGAAGAACAAAACTCTCAGAACATATCATGATGAATCTACAAGCTGTTAACAATGGGTAGAAATAAGAAATCTCATGCAAAAATGCTGATGCATTCTATTCAAAATATCTTACAGATGGGGCTACAAGAGTAAGCTAATACCTCAGGTATCAACTATTGAGAAAAGTCACCCACACTCGGATATGGATTAAACTAGAAGTTCAACTAAACCAATAACCCTACTAATCCAAACAGAGTGAAATGCTCTGCTTCTATTCCAAAAATTGTTCTGTCAAATTAAGAGTCTAAAAGCCAGAATCAAACTTAAAATTAGAACTGGTTTTTTTCTTTCTGGGCAACACCAGAACTGGGTTGAGTTGTTGAATAAACTAACCTAACATAAGAAGTTATTCCTATGTGATAGGTACGTATTTTTTGTCATGGCTGTTTTATGTAAATTTTACATACAAATTACTGGGGGGAACCCCAAAAAATGGCAAAGTCCAAGTAAACAGGAAGTATACAAAAAGAAAGCAAAAGAAAAATATTAAACAAAAATAGAAGGAAAAATAAAACGAAAAGAAGGAAAGATAAACCTAGAAGTTTAACAAATACAAGGAAAAGAAAGAACAGAGTAAAGAACTCATCTACGCATATTACAATCTCAGGAACAATAGCAATAATATAGTCACTGGCAGCTAGGTGCAGTGGAAGTAACACGTGCCAAACTAACAACAATATGTAAGAAAAGCATTTCAAATCACACTAGTATGGGCCTTACCAAAGCGCCCTTTCCAGCATCACAACACCATTACAACCTTCAATGGGTAAACGGACAAAATCACAACAATGAGAAGACAAAGTGACCATACATCAGGATTGTATTTGCTAGAAGAGTTTGTTAGGGTTAAAAGAATATGTTAGTGATATGGATTTGTTACAGGGGTATTTTGGTCATTGTATTTAATTTTACAATATATATAAATAGAGGGCGAGAGAGGCTATGTAAGATTGGCTACCCTTCTCTTTCTCTCTAAGTATTTCTATACAAATTCTAAAACATGGTATCAGAGCCTAGGGTTTAACCCTTTGCCTGTGATCCTTCCCATTTCTCCTTGCTTCTTGTCTTTTCCCTTTCTTAGATGGGGTTGTAGTCTATGTTCCTACTTTCTCCTCTTCAAATCTTTTTGATCTTGTTAATTTTTTAGTTTCTAGATGATTTTAGCTTAGTTGCCTCTCTTGAATACTTCTCGTGTACAAGATCTTTGCTTTTTTCTTTCCAATAAATTATTATTCACCAAAAAAAGTTTCACAACGTTCTAGTTTCATTAGTAACATTTCGCATTCAATTTCTTTGTTTCTTTAGACTACATATGCAAAAAATTTATTCAGTTGCCTGTTTATGCAGCAGATCCAATGAATCAAACTTTAAAGAAACCAACAAATCTTCATATCATCAAGTAACCCATCCAATATTAATCTCTTAAGAATCTATGCATTTAGATCAGTTCTTATATGCCACAACCATGGAAAAACAAAAGCCAACTGAAAAGAACGGAACCAACATGACTCGTGAAAAATGATAATCATAAATGATTAAAGGGGAAATATGTCGCAGCCCCCTGCGCTTTCATGTTTTGACTTTTGAGACCTCAATTTCCAATTTGATGAATTTAATGAAGACCTCTGTTAGGGTTTCCATCAAATAAATAATAGAACCAATGTAAAAATACAATTATAGCCCTCAAATAAAAAAAAAAAAACTAAACACACAAAAATAAAAAATCCCTTCCCATGGTCAGACAACCTCCACAGCCATGAAGGGGACCTGGCCATGGAAGGAGGAGTCCATGGAAGACCAACCTCCATGGACAACTCGTGGCTCATGAGTCGCCAGACACCCACAGCCGAGGCCATAGAGGTCTATGGCCAGTCCCTCCAAGACCATGGAAGTTGACTGACCATGGGGTATGGATTTTTTTTTTTTTTTTTTTTTTTTTTTTTTTTTTATTTGAGGGGTGTAATTTTATTTTCATATTCATTTCTGTTATTTATTTGATGAAAATTCTAAGAGAGGTCTTGATTCATAAATGTCTAAAACAACAATCGATCTATTTTCATTTGGTATTTTGGCTTAAATTCTTTGACTCCTCGATACTAAAGTCTTAAATTCATCAAATCGGAAACTAAGGTCTGAAAGTGAAAAAGCGCAAAAGCACAGGGGTCGTGGCATATTTTCCCAAAAATAAAATACATAAGTTTTTTCATATCATCGGTGTTGTAGCTTTGGGTTGGATAGAGAAGAATTATCTCTTATGGAAGCCCAAGGCTATGCATGGTGACCCTACACCATGTAAGAAGGCCTTTAGGACTTGTAAGTGTCAATGGAAATTGGTTGTGTTCGTCTTTTAGGTTCTCTTAATTAGGGTTAGCATTAGCTTTTGTACATCCTTTTTTAGCATTATAAAAGGTTGTAGTTCCTTTTTCGCAGAGCATGGCAGATTATTGAGAATTTATGGCTTAGAGCTCTGTTTGGATTTCCTCGGTATCTCTCTTTTTTTCTTGGAATAGTTTTATGATGTCATTTTCTTTTTCAACAAGTATGTAAAACTCACACATCCAAATGGAATCGAACCCACTAACTCGACCTCAATTTTTTATATAGGGAAGACGACATCATTCGATCCAAGGACCATATCTCATTCATCACCTACTTTGCCTCTTTAATCTGTGTGTTTCTTCTTCATAGCTTGTCCAACTTTTATTTTCAATCATTTTTATACATGGAAATCTCATATTATTACCACATCTTCCAAACTGATTTTTCATTGCTTTTCTTTTTTGCCACTTCTGTACACTTCCTGTGAACACTTTTTCTATTTGTAACACTTTTTTTTTACTTGTCAAATACGCACAAACATTGTTTGGCATGCAATAGAATCGTTTAACTGGAATGAATCAGATTACAAGATTTAGACTCTTATCTCTACAGAAAAAAGCAATCATCAAGAACTTTATAAATCAGTACAAGTCTAGAATTATCCGTTGCTTGTTAGCTGCACCATGTTTCAATTGACAAAATCTGGAAATCAGAAAAACAGCTGCATACTTTTGAGAATTTGATAACATTAATTAGTCACGAGTATACCTGAATATAGTAATATGTTTGGTCAAAATTTTATACATTATAGGTTAAGGACAAATCAAAATCAGATGAGGCAGACAAGTATAGAAAACCAATGTTGTGCTATAAATTTTATATCCTTTTATGGTAATATGTTTCATCAAAATTTTAAATATTTCAGATCTTGGAACAAATTAGAATCAGATAAGGCAGAAAAGTCATGAATCACGACAAAACAATGTATCAAATTTAACATTAAGAACTGTGCAGAACTGCCCAGAAACCAGGAAAAAATAAAAGAAAATAAATTTCTGGCATAAAAGCACATTTAGTTACAGGACATATTAAGCTTCCAAAATCCAATTTGGCATCAAAACTCCAATTCTACTCAAATATAGTCAAAAGAAAGAGTACCAACCTTGTATGCAGAAAGAAGTGTTGATTCATAGTACCGCATCTTTTTAACAGCCTTAGAAACCTTCATTTCGAGCTCCTTTTCAGTGGGAAGCCTGATCCTGTAGCTGTAATGCACAATAAAAAGGAAACTAAGAAACTAAAGCTTATGCAAATGAAAAGAAAAGAAAAATGAGCATAGACAAAAACATACAGTGCATTATAACTAAAGCATGGATCCTACCCAGGGATAATGTCTTTGAAGACAACTAATAATGATTGTACTCCAAGTTTGACAATAGCCTGATCATTATCTTTAGAAATTAGTAGCATCTCCTTTAGAGATTTAATATTCGACTCTGGATCTGCAAGGAGCGCCATTCCCAGCTCTGCAAGTTTTTGCTTCTTACTTTTGAATGCTTCTTCCGCTGTGAGATCTTCTTTCACCTCAGCCTAAACAAATAACAAATTGCTTTATTGGACATGCAGAGAACATATTCAAGAGAATTGTTTGTATTCTGCAGAAAAAGAACACAGTTTGAAGAGATTGGATCCTATGAGACAAACACATAGTTAATAGAAACTAGAATTTACAATGGAAAAGTGTCTTAAATCGAAAAATGATTGTTAATGATATGCTTTGAGGACAAGGCATATATGCGTTCACATAAGCATGTTTTCTCATGTTGAGCATGTAAAACATCAAAAATCTTCATAAACAAGTTGCTGATATCTTCTTGAATGATGGACATTTGTTACATGTGTAAGAGGAATAGGGAGTCTGTGGACCATGTTCTTCTTCATTGTGATGTGGCTTCTGCTATTTCGAGTGTTGTTTTAAGTCACTTGGGGTTGTCCTAGGTTATGCCTAGACGTGTTGTTGATCTGTATAATTGTTGGTGGTCCTCTGACAGGCCAAGGAGTGTTGCGGTGTGGCGCCTACGTGCCTCTTTTAGTGTTCATGGAGGGAAATAAATGATATAAACTTTGAAGATAGGGATAGGACGCGAGGGGTAATTATATCTTTGTTTTTCGAAACTTTGTATTTTGGACGTCGATGCATGTCTCCCTTGTCAATTAGTTATAGTGATTTTTTTGTTCGTTTTGATTTTTTTAGTTAGGTAGTTCCTTTTGTATCTTCCTGTGTACTTAGAAGCGCTTTACGCTTTCAATAAGATTGGTTTATTACTTATCAAAAAAAAAAAGGTATCTTCTTGAATGGGAAGAAAAATTGAAACAATGGTGCACTAACTTTCAACTTTAACAAAAATATAGTGTTGATCAGTAAGTTTCCAGTAAGCTTTATCTCTCATATATTAAATTAGACAATAGAAGACGATATCAAATGCAGCGAGAAGACACATCATAACCATAGCTAAAATGTCAGCGGACACGGTTTGCCTTGGCAGTTGTCACAGATGTACTCATCACACATTTGCAAAGCTTCAAGTTTTGTTTTTTGGAAGTTTTCCTCATGTGAAATTTTTTTAAAAAAAAACCTAAAATCTCAGGCGATTCTTTGGCCAATTAATTGAGCTATGAGCAGCAAAAACTAAGTTAATGTATTTAGTACCATCAGAAAGAAAAGGCAGAAGACAATACCAGCACCGCCGCTTGTGGCGTTTGTTGCACTTCTTCTGCTTCATCCAATTCCTTCCCTTGCTTCTTTGACTCTTTCTTCTGTTTTTTAAGCTTCGCTCTCCTTTCTGCTTTTGTCGCCTTCACTATGCCTTTGTCCACACTATCATCCATATTATCCTCCTCACCATTTTCAGATAATATAGACGTCTTTGGTGCTGCATCACATAACAAAAACACGAACCATTCACTTTCTTACAGATAGGTAAGATAGCACAACAAACACATATGAACAAGGAGAACAAGAATCACAGAATACCTGTACGATAGTAGAGTTTTCCATCTAAGGTCTTAATGGGAAGGGCGTCTACAGGATCAACCCGAAGTCCGGTTTCCTCTTTGTCTTTCTGCAATGCCTTCTTCTTTAAACGCCTCTCATACAAAGCCTCCAAAGCATCTTCTTTCACATCAGCTACACGAGTAACATGCCTTTGCACATACAACAAAATTCATCAAAATCCACTACGCACATATAAAAAATCCATAACAAACCATTTATAGAAACTCAAAAAAAAAAAAATTGAAAGGAAGAGAGAGTAAGGACTTTGTGATGGAATGGGTGTCCAAGCGGGAAAAGCCGTGGGCGTAGTCGCGGTTCTCTTGGAGGAACTGTAAGTCCTCGTCGGAGACTTCGATTTCGTCCTCCGCTACCTCCGGGGGAAGCTCCGGCGGGAGCACTATCTTCGGTTTCTGGCTCTTCTTCCCCATCCGGATGTTAGGAATCCTACGCGGTATGGTAGCGGTAGTGTGCCGTGGTGGGAGGCAGCTGCGCGTGTGGAGGCTGCGATTACAGTGCTTTGCGGCTTGTAGTGTGTTTTATTGGGGGGAAGAAGGTGCGATTGTGCTTTATTGGGGAAGAAGGGTGCTGTTTGGACGCACCATTAGTGGGAGTTCCTATTCCGGTGCACGGATAGATCTATTCCCTTAATGGTATTCTCTTATTCCGGTTTTAAGCCCTTATTCCTGTTTACCGTATTTTGAGCTTATCCTATTCAAGCTAAGGGGAAAAAAAATTGTATGCCTTTTACTCATAGTAAGAAAAGAGAGCTTCGTATTACCGACTTAAGTCAATACGCCATGGCTTGCGGTAATAGCGTTCCACCAAACGAGGCTTCATTTGAATCAATAATTTTTTCAAAGCTTATTGAACAATTAAAGGAATTAATGGAAGATTTAATTGAGAGAAAAGTAGAACGCGCCCTAAACAGCCGAGGGTGAACTCCAAGTCAACTAAAGATCAAAAGTCACCAAAGGTTCAATCGCGAAGGGGGGAATACGTCAGGTCAAATAAAGATTAAGAATCACCGAAAGGTTGATTGCGAAGGGGGCAAGAGTATGGAGCTCCACGTATGAAATTAAAGTTCCCACGCTGATACCCATCCAGAGCAGAGCAATTCTTCAAATATCCCCACACACCTGCTAATTCAAAGGTGTAGATAGCATCAATTAGTCTTAACAAGGATGTCATACAATGGTTTGATTGGCTGGTAGCTTGTCACGGAAAACCAACATAGAAAGAGTTTGTGGAATGAATCATTCTCTGATTTGGTCCTTCAACATATGACAACGTGGACAAAGAGCTAGCAAATATTCAACAGGCATCCACTGTAAGTGGTTATCAAAGCCGCTTTGAGTGCTTGTACAATTGAACTCGAGGGTGGTCAGAAAAGCAGTTGGTGGGGACTTTCATTCAAAGACTTTGGGTGGAAATCCGATGAGAAGTCAAGGCCCAACATCGAGGACAATCACAACTGCATTTTCGATTGCAAGAGTACAAGAGGAAAGGCTTAGCAAGGAAACCACAAAACAACTAAAGTAGTGAACAAGATGGCAAGTGGAAGTATCATTGCTCCGAATTCGATTCGAAAACCTTTTGCTACTCGGTTGACACAAGAAGAGCTCAAGCAACGATCGGCTAAGGGGCATTGTTGGCATTGTGATGAGAAGTGGCATAGGATACACTAATACAAGCAAGGAAGATTATTAATGATTGAACCTGTAGAAGAACCAACTCACTCATAAATTGATAGCAGGGAGTCTGAGTCCGACGATGGAGAATATGAGAATTCATAAGATCTTATGGCAGTTAATGTTCATACATTAGCTGGCAAATCAAAACCACAAACAATGAAGGTTAGTGGATATTTCAAATACCAACCTGTAACAGTTTTAATTGACATCGGTAGCACCAACAATTTCTTGGATGAGGATGTTGCCAAAAGATTTTCCATTTCGGTGGAGCCTTGTGATTAGTTCGAGGTAAAGTTGGCAGATGGGAGAACCTTGACTTGTCAAGGTAAGTGCTCAAGAGCAAAACTTTTAGTGGAAGATCAAGAATTGCGAGCCATTTTTTTTTTATTACAACTTGGTGATTATGAAGTAGTGTTGGGAATTGAGTGGCTGAGAACTCTGGGAGAGAATTACCGGCTCGAAAAATCTTAAAATTAACTATGAAGTTCACATTGAATGGGCAAAGGGTGACTTTTTGAAACAAGCGCAGAGGAAACATTACTACTCTTAGCAACTACCAACTGGAGCGAATTCTCAAAAAGGAACATCAATGATATTTATTGTAATTGAAGCATGAGGATGCGGAGGTGAGTGACCAAGTGAAGCCGAAAATAGAATTACTTTTAGAGGAGTTCGAAGATATATTTTCGATTTCCAAGGCATTACCGCCAAAGAGAGCTCATGATCACCATGTTCTTCTCTTGCCTAGGATTGCGCCAACCAATGTCTGGCCATATCGCTATCCTTATTTTTAGAAAGCCGAGATTGAGAAGATTGTGAAGGAGGTGCGAGATTTAGGGAATTATCCGACCTAGTGTTAGCCCTTACTCTTTTCTTGTTTTGTTGGTCAGGAAAAAAGATGAGTCGTGGAGAATGTGTGTTGACTATAGAGCATTAAATCATATCATTGTCAAAGATAAGTATCTAATTCCTATCATTGACAAATTGTTTGATGAGCTAGGAGGTGCCCAACACTTTTCTAAGCTAGATTTGCGTTTCAGATACCATCAGATCCGAGTTCATAAAGATGACATCAAAAAGACAGCTTTTAGAATTCATGACAGCCATTAGGAGTTTTTTGTGATGTCCTTTGGGATAACTAATGCATCATCTACCTTCCAGAGTCTGATGAACGATATTTTTCGACCATATCTCCATAAGTTTGTCTTAATATATTTTTTATGACATTCTTATTTACAACTCGCCTATGGAAGATCATTTAGACCACTTGCGGCTTATCTTTACTATCTTACGAGAGCACTCATTATTTGTTAAGTAGTCTAAATGTAGCTTTACAAGGGCAAAAGTTGAGTATTTAGGCCATATTGTGTCGCGTGATGGCATGGCAAGAGATCTATCCAAAATTCAGGCAATGGTTAATTGGCTGATGCTGAAAACAATCAAAGCCTTGCAGGGTTTCTTAGGATTGACTGCATACTACTGAAAGTTTGTGCATGACTCTAGTAAGACTATTGCGCCATTGACAACCCTATTGAAGAAGGATGTCTTTCAATGGAATGATGATGTAGATGAGGCATTTGCTAGACTCAAGCGGGCCGTGACAACTACTCCTGTTCTTGCATTACCAGATTTCAACAAAATGTTTATTCTTGAATGTAATGCGTCAGGATTGGGTATCAGGGCAGTACTGATGTAGGAAGGTCGACTTATTGCTTTTACGAGTAAGGCATTGTCTCCTCTATACTTAAGTTTGACTATTTACAACAAGAAAATGTTAGCTATCATCCATACAGTGATAAATGAATGCCCTTTTTGATCGGTGGTGTTTCAAGATATGTATTGATCATAGAAGCTTGAAGTACATTCTTAAGCAGAGGATTTCATCAATGGAGCAGCATAAATGGGTTACCAAATTACTAAGGTATGATTATGAGATCGTTTACAAGAAAGAGGCAAAAAACTTAGTAGCAAACGCCTTGTCACGTATTCCAAAGCATTCAGATATCCTTGCCATTCCATTCCAACATGTGCTACTCTTGATCAGATTAAAAAATAGCAACAAAAAGACCCTGAATTGAAGAAAGTTCTTTAAAGGCTCGAGCTAGATCCTTCATCTATTCCCCACTTCTCATGGCATATAGATCACTTACGATATAAGAGATTGATAGTTTCAGCTAGGGGTGTAAACAAGTCGATCTTGAGCAAGTAGTGTTTGCTCGAGCTCGGCTCGTTTGAGTTTTTCTTGAGCTCAAGCTTGAGCCCGTGAGGAGCCTCATTTTTGTGTTCGAGCTCAGCTCGCCAAGGTGGGATCCTTGTGCGAGCTCGAGCTTGATCATTTTGGCTAAGCTCAAGGTCAAGTACCTGGCTCGAATAAGATTATTTAAATTTTTTACTGAAGTATAAAACTAAGAAAGAGACAAATTTTATTAATGATAATTTCTTCAAAAACAATTCCAAAAGAAATTTATACAATTATAATCAACTCAACTTATATATCAAATTTAAACAAATACAAGGAAACGAGGTGGATCTAAGAGATCTATAGATGGTAAGGGAAAGATTATCCCTTTGGTTTTTGGGACCTAAGGAAGAACGACCCAGCCTAGACACACCCACTTTGCGGGTTGATGATCCATGTGCATGTGAGGAAACTCGGTCACAAGCTCCATCCAATACAAGACAATAAGATTATTGTCATACATAAGCGTGAGTTATGTCGGCATAATGGGTAAACATAGTGTTTTTTTGTGTAAGCTTTCTTGAAGTGCAAGAGAAAATGAGAGAAAGAATGATGTTGTTGTTGTTGTTGTTGTTTTTTTCTTTTTTTTTAACTGATGGAATAAGAAGAGGTGAGCTTGATCATGATGGAAGTGTGTAGAAGGGAAGAAGACAAAGTTAGTTTGAGGTGAAATATGGCAGAGCGATAAGTTTTGAGAAAAAAAAATCCCCTACATGCGTGTCTTTTGTGAGATTTCCTTCACATCACTCGATGCAGCGATTTCGAGTGTAGAATAAAAACATTATTTGATGATTCAATCATAGTCGTTCAATCAAATGAATGACCGTACGTGAGAAACACTAGATAAATTCTTGTGTTAGAGGCGGATAGAAAGGGGGGGTGCGTAGGGGTGCACGCCCCCCTTAAAAAAAAAATCGCAGTACCGCACGCACGCAGACTTAGTCCGGCCTTCCCATTTTCTTCTCTTTTCTTTTATTTCCCTTCTCCTTTCTCCCCCTGGTGTGGCCCCTGCTTCTTCGTCATTCACAGCACAAACCAGGTGAGAGTGAGAGTGATGCTGAAATTGAGAGACAAAGAGAGACCTGATTCTAGAGAGAGATGCAGCTCGTGTGGGGAAACAATCATGAAGAATAAGTGGAAGAAAAAGATGAAGACGAAGCCCAATGTTGAGGTATTTCGGCCATGGGTGTCAAGTAAGGTAAAATCTATAGTTTTTCTCTATATTATCGTTACACTCATTGATTTTAGAGCTAGAGAATCATATAAATTGGCATGACTTTTATTAGGTTCGAATCTAGGGTTTAATTTGGGGGGTTTTGATGCATGGCCGAATGGGTTGTTTTGGTTAGACAAAATTGATGGTGAGATGAGTTTTATTTGATGACTTTTATTGTTTTTATCGAATTGATGATTGTTTTGTTGATTTTGAATTGATGACCGAATTGGTGTATTTGGGGCTTAGTTAGAGAACTAAAATTAATTATGTTAGATTATGCTTTGATGTTTGACAATTAGGAGTTTACTAATTTTAGAAGTTGATTCTTGAAGTATTTTAGTGTTCTTGCTCGTATGTATGTATGAGTTGTTAAATTGAAGTTTGCATGAAGAATAGTTGAGAATAATGATTAGGTTTATTGCTATGGTTTATGTGGATGTTTGATTATGTTTTGAGGCTTTGATTTAATAGGAAATTATTTATGAGTTGTATTAATATTTAGAGTATGTGTCATTAGCATTTAGCCAAGAATTGTTAAGTTGTTTGTTTAGACTTTAGTGTGAAAAGTCTTAAAACTAATAAATAAATAAATAAATTTTCAGGTTTCCGACAAATCTTAGATTACATCATGGGCAAGTAACATTTTCTAAGAAAAGAGATGCTGATTCAAATTCTAAAATGTCTTCCTCGACATCTAATTCTCAAACTTCAACTCCTGAGCAAGTTGCTTCTAAGATGTCAAGAATTAGATCTCAAGAAGTTGAGTTAGTCGACGTTTCTACTCTTCCAAGAGATCCAGGGTTATGTCCTCCAATATAGAAATATCGTGTTAATCAATAGGATGAAATTAGACATGCTTATCTTAAATATGGTCCATATAGATTCTTTCCTTCTGATAGTTCTGGATATTCGTTTTCGGGAAATGAAAAAAATCGTCGGAGATTTCAATCATCTTGGTATACGATGTTTCTGTGGTTAGAATACTCTTTTGAAAAAGATGTTGCTTATTGTTTACCTTGCTATCTTTTCAGTAAAAAGGAAATTGGACAGTTTGGAGCTAATGCATTTACTACTGAAAGATTTTATAATTGGAAAAAGGTTAATAATAGTAAGAATTATGTTTTTCTTGCCCATGTGGGAAATGGGCCATGTTCACCTCATAGTAATGCTGTTAAATGTTGTGACTATTTGAAGAATTAATCTCAATATATTGATAAGATGATAGATAAGCAAATTTTAAAAGAAAAATTGAACAATTGATTACGATTGAAGACTTCAATCGAATCAATTCGATATTTAACATTTTAAGGATGTGCTTTTAGAGGTCATGATGAAGGTCCTAATTCAAAAAAATATGGCAATTTTCTTAAGTTGATAAAAGTTATATCTATTTTCAACGAAGATGTTGCTAAGGTTGTTTTAGAAAATGCTCTACAAAATGTTAAAGATACTTCACATCATGTTCAAAAAGAGATTTTACATGTCTTGGCAAAGAGGGTTTGTGATGCAATTCGTGATTCAAAATTTTGCATTATTGTTGATGAGGCACGAGATGAGTCTAAGAGAGAACAAATGGCTATTGTTTTGAGATTTATTGACAAATCTAGTTTTATATGAGAACGCTTCTTTGATCTTGTCTATATTAAAGATACATCGGCGTTGACTTTAAAAAATGAAATATCCGATGTTCTTTCCCAACATTGTCTTGATATTCAAAATATTCGTGGACAAGAGTATGATGGTGCTAGCTTAGTTTGGGAAAATGATCATCTCCATTTCAAATAAAATTAATAGGTTTTAATTAGTATAAATTGAGTGATAAAATTGTCATTTTAATTTTTTTTTGAACAATTCTGCCCCTCAATTTATACTAATAGGATCATATCTATTTCATTTAAAATTAAGAGAATCCTAGTCCGGTAGTTTGAGAGGTACGTTTAACATTTTTTTTTCCCCTTGGCTAACAATGGTAGCCCTGCCACTCTCTATAAATTCCTCCCCACCGCTTATTCGCTTATTCCCAACAGCTTCCTCGTCATTTTTCTTAAATTTAGGGAACTAAACTACTTTTTCATTCCCTATCTAAATACACCCCATAATAAATTCTCTAAAACCTTCCCAATATCATTAAAATAATATTTTTTACTTTTACTTAAACTTTTTTTTTTCTTTTTCCTTTTTTTCTTTTTTCTTTCTTCTTTCTTCCATCTTCCAGAAACTCTTTTCTTCTCTCTCTTCATCTCCATCTTCTTTCTCTCTTCTCTCTCTCTCTTTCTCTCATCTATATCTCTCTATCTCTCGTCCGTCTCCCACCTCGCCTTCCATCTTCCATCTTCAATCGGATTTGTCTTGCCATGTTAATTTGCTGCAAAGCCAAATGTCATTTTAAGCCAACACGAAAACCTAATTTTAAGCGCTAAAGTTCTAAGAAGTAATCCATAAGTGCAATTGAAAAAGTACAAAAATAAATAAATAAATAATAAAAGAAACAAAAAAAGGCTCAGATAGTTACCGATCACCAAGGCTTGGTTGGAGGGTCCGCAAAGGGGAGTTCTTGCTTTGTTTCCTTCGGAACCAAAACAATATTTAAAATTGGGGACGAAAGCAAATTTTAGTTTGGGCAGAAAAAGTTTGAAAGCTACAAATAAAATAATGGAGCGGCTATGCTGGGTAGGGCTAACAATTCAAGTTGGCGTGTCGGGTTCGTGTCGAACCGTTTGACCCGCCAAGCTGTTAAGAGTCAACATTGACATGACTTGTCTAACCAGTTTGATAAACAGATTGTGTTAAGTTGACTTGACTTGACATGACACGACCCACATAACCCATTTAATAAACAAGTCATGTTGGGTTAACCCATACACAACCCATTTGACCCGTTATTTGATAACTTAAAAAAATCACAAATATAAACAAAATAATGTATCACACTAAACTAAAAAAGAATTAGCAGTAAAAGATGAGATTTCAATGTTTCTGTCATTTGATTATAGATATTTTACAAAGAAACTCAAAAGTTTATTTAGCAAAAGACGAGATTTTAATGTTTCTGCCCTGTTTCTAAGGTATGATTTCTAAGATGAGTAGTGGGAAGCTCTTAGTATCATAGTATGAACAGTGAAGCCTCCTATTTTGGTCCAACAAAAAAAGTTTAAAAATATATCATAAAATTAAATTGTCTGCTTCCTTATACCTGATACCTTGTAACACTTGATATCTGAACATGGGGAAAATGAGAAGATAATAATGCAAGCTTAAAACAGGTCTATTAAGCTAGAATTCAGAATCAATTAATCAACTTGAACATCTTTTATAACCTTCTTCGACACAAAAACATTTCTTCCAATACTTTTTCATCAAATAATTTTTTTTTCCTTTTTTTTTTTTATGAATGAAAACCTTTTATAAAGCAAAACTCAATCTTTAGAACTCACCAGGTATCAACTTGGTCTAAACTGCATACACAGTAAACCAACCTACATTTAGCAAGAAACTACAACAAAGTAGTTTTACAACTGCATAAATAGGAACTAGTAGGACTGTAATCGAGCTATGCTTTACAATTTCAAGACTGACTCATTTATGAGGATACATATTCGAGTCGAGTTCAAACCGAGTTCGAGCTCGAGCTCGAGCCGAGTTATGAAAGGTGTGTTCAAACTCGGCTCGTTAGAAGCTCGAGCCCATTGATAATGCTATTCGAGCCGAGCTGGGTACTCGATCAAGCTTAAGCTAGGTTATTAAATTTTTTAATGTGTGATCCGAGTGAAGTTCAAGTCCGAGTTTGTGAACAATCTCTATACATTTATCTAAAATATAAATATATAAGGCATATTATACAATATAGTATACAACTATAGTCTATAGGTACAAAATATTATTATATATAATCATAGAGTATAAACTATAATATATGTATAATGTGAGCAAATAGTAAGTCTAATCTATTATATATAACTAATTAACTATATTATAAGTATAGTATATGTAACGCTCAAGAATTTTAATTAAGGACTAAAAATCATCTTAAAAGTTAAGGGTAAAAAAGTAATTAAAAGTAAAAAAAAATAAACATTTCGAAAATGGCTTAAAAATGAAAATTGTCGTGGGCGTCCGGATGGTAGTGTTGTCGTCCAGACGATCGTTGTCCAAAATGGATCGTCCGCAACCCCGTCTGCAGCGGTCCGGACGGTCTTTTGCTATTGATCAGGCAGTAATGACCATCCGCAGTGTCATTCGGACGGTCTTTTGCCACTGGTCACTCAGTAGCAACCGTCTGCACCACGTCCGCAATATGGTCCGGACAGACCATGTGCATGTCGTTTGGACGGGCCACTTCTCGGTCCAGACGGTGATACTATTCACCCGACTATAAATAGCTGAGACGCGATTTTCTAGCTCATTTCCAATTTTTCTTTCATTTTTCCGCCATTTTCTCTCTTCTCTCTCATAGGGTTTATACCCAAACCTTGGGTATTGATCTTGGAGAGCTTCTAAACACATTTCTAACATCGGGAACAAGATTCTTGCATTGGAAACCTACTTCTACCGATCGATTCGAGATAAAATTCTCTAAATCCTAAACTTTTAATGCTTAGGCTATATTCTTAAATGTATAGCTTAGTATTGCTTATTTTCTTAGGGTTTTCATTGGTTTGTGTTTTCTCTACATCGGGTTGAAGTTCCGTTGTGCACAACTTCGGATTCTTCAAGTTTTGAGGTAAATGCCTAAAACCCTAGACTTTTCCATAGTTAGTATTTTGGAGTTTTATGATGTCTAACCCTAGTAATTCACTACGGGTTACTTATATAGGTTGTTTAAATACTATTTGGAACCCTAGAATTCTATGGGTTGCTTATGGCCACATTGATACTTGTGTTTTCAAATATCATAGTTATTGGGTATTTGAGTTTGGGTTAGAGTGTATGGAGTTATTGATGTTATAGCAATGTATATGTGCAGCGGACATTGCTTAAACATTTGTGCTAGGAAGTTCAATTCATCAAGTGGAATTTGTAAGTATTTATACTTACTGAGAGTGATACATACTTTAAAATGTTTTATGTTTTGTTTTCAATGTTTAGCAGATGTTGTACTTGCTAAACAAAATAAATGTTTGAAAGAAATTTTGAATGAATAATATGATGGTTTAAAAGACGAACCGATGATATTTTATGATAACATATGATTTGTGATTTCGATTATCTTCTTGAGATTTATGATTATTTGATAAGTGATTGATAATGAGTTTTGATGATTTATTGTGATTTATGACTATGGCGGATATATATTGATATGTTGAGTTTTATGGTATTTGATTTGGCTATTGATATTTGAAAAATGATATATGGCAAAAAGATTGATTTGATTAAGTTTCATGATGTCTTATTGAGATTAGTATTGAGAAAAGAATTATGGTAAATATTGATGCATGTTATCAAAGAGCATATGTATGAAGAACATAAAGAGTATGTAAAACCTTGCCACGGAGGTTCGTGACCGTGTGCCATAGAACCTAGCCACGGAGGTTGGTGACTATGTGCCATAGAACCTAGCCACGGGGGTTCGTGACCGTGTGCCATAGAGACCATGCCACGAGGGTCTGTACTCGTGTGCTAGGCCACGAGGATCTGTACTTGTGTGTCAGGACATTGCATTCCATGATGTATTTATATGATGATTTGTGATATGATTTTTATGGATTTTATCATAGACGTATTAGTATGCATATGAGGTTTAATGGGAAAGCATATATGTATATTCTTACGACTAGTTGCATATGAGAATTATGTTTTATTGATCATAGACAAATTAGTATGCTTACAAGTTCGCTATGGGCAAGAACCTCTGTATACTCTTATATTTAGCTGCATATGTGATTTATATTTATTATTACTTAGATATGCTTATATGCTTGTTTTTTCACCCACAGGGAAATGAATACTTGTATATGAGTATATAGCTAAGTTATATGATATCTTTATAACATAGTTAAGCGCGTATGTGTGCTAGTACAAGCGGGAGACTGGAACGTACATGTATGTACCCAACTATTATACTACTTCAGATGTTTTATGACAACATATGTTTAGTTCATCAGCTGCTTCTATTTCAAAATAAATGCTATATTTGTAGTAACTGTTATTGTAAACTCATGTAATTATCACTTCGGTTCATTGTGAAAACTCAGTGGAGTTTTATTCATTGAGAGTGTTGACTTACTCATTTTCCTTTCCACCTATGTAATTATGGATGATCTCTATAGTTACATAGATATTGGTGCAGATACTAAGAGTTTAGAAGACGATCTCGTAGCCTACTACTTTGGCTATTACGATTGACGTCGTGGGACATGTATATTTTGTATAGACTATTTAGTTAGTCTATTCTTTTGTTCATGTTTGTGATGTTTTCACAAACTATATTTTGTATTGTGGCTTGTGTCGCATGTGACACGTTTGTATAGCCATTCTTTTTGTATATGTCACATTGTAAATTTTAAATCATTAGAATTTGTATTGTCAGCTCTTTATGTTTTGATTACTCCCTTTGAATATAAATGCTTCCGCTCAATTTATATTTGATGTGATATGTGACTCTGATATAATAGGTGTATTCTCATGATATATTGTGAGATACATGTATAGCAGATGTTTTCTATCACTCTGTGGCGATAGATCCGGTATATATATATATATATATAGCTACAGTGTAATTATGATTCGGGTCGTCACAGTATATAATTATTGTTAACTATGTACGATGTGTCATATATATAGTCATATATTAACTATTCAATATAATTATATTGTTATATACTAACTATATATTAATAACTTAATATGTTAGTTTATGAACTAACTAATTAGTATGTTAATAATAAATATACATACACACATTGATACATACATTCATAGTAACACTATTATATATCAAAGTATTATAATTAATACGTAATACTATATTTACTTAATTAGTATAGTTAGTTACTTAGGAACTAACTATATATATTTTAATCAAAGTGACGTATATACTATAGGTAACTATTTAACTATACTTGCATAGTTAGTTAGTTTATTAGTAATATTAAGTTAATTAGTATATATTAACCAACTAGGCTCGCGAGCCCTAAACAAGTCGGGCGAACTGGTCCGGTCGAGCCTTAAATGAGCTAGACTCGCGACCCCCTATCGAGTTCTGTCGGGCAAGTCCAGTATATATCATTTACTAATCGAGTAGGTTTCTACAGAAACAAGCTTGAGCTCGGGTCAAGTTTTACCAAGCGAACTGGCGAACAGACTACTTTATTTACAACCCTATGAACTACAGTAAGCTAACGAAAAGCTTACATAAGAAATCAACCAGTTCTCAAAACAGGAAACAAATACAAACATCAGAATATGACTCAATCCTAAAACCCAGAATCGAAGAATCCAATAAAATTCTGGAGTGGCTGACGTGGCGTGGTCAGTCAACCACGCTACGTTAGCCCACTTATTAAAATATATATATATTTGAAATTTTTTTTTACGCGTCAATTTTAGGGTTTGAGGCTTTACTCCCCACCCCCCCCCCCCAAACACTTTTCCCTCTCCCATCCATCATCTCCTCCCTCCCCCACACTTTTCCCTTTTTATATTTGAGTATTACTACAAAGGAGCAAAATATCCGCAATTCATCTGCAAAAGCTAAGCTGGCATGGTCAACTTGACCATGGTTGAAACAAAAAACAAACAAAAAAAGTAAAAAAATCTAAAAGAAGTCACGCATGCTGAGTTTTTTTTTTTTTCATTTTCAATTCCCCCACTTTTTCCCCCCACACACGCTGCTCTCTCTCTCCCCCCTCACCCCACACACGTTCTTCCTCCTCCGCCCACCACCACGCACTGGCAACGCCACCCACCCAGGTAACAGCTTGAAATCCAGCGAACACCATATCATCGTCATCGTCTCTGCAAAAAAACAAAAACCCACTCTAACCTGGTTTGGTTGATGATTTTTTTTGATGTTGCTGGATATTGGAAGTTGGTTTGGTTAATGATTTATATGAATTTGTGATTCGGATGAATTTATGATGGTGGATATTGTACCAGTTTGTTATGTTAAAATGATTTATTCCTTGAGAATTTTTGTATTTGTTATGCCTTGACTTTTTTGAGGCTTCAAAAAAAGAAAAAAAGAAAAAAAGAAGATTTGTATGAATGCACGACAGAGTGAAATGAATAAATGAATGAATATTTTACCAGCTTAAATTATTTAAAAGAATGCACAACAGTTCTCTACAAAAATTTTGATGGAGATGCATGGGCAGGGTACTCGCCATACACGCCTAAAAAGCAAAGATTATTGAAGTTTTGATGGTTCATAACAGTTGCTTGAACCTTGAGCAGAAACCATCTTTGACTTTATTTTGGTGAGAGGAAGACTTACCCATTAGCATGATATTTGGTGAATTCCTAATAAAAATAAAATTAATGTCAAATATGTGAGATTCCATAAAAATTAAAGAGATAATGTGGTAAATTCCACATTATTGACATTAATTCTCATTGGTTGTCCGTCCCCAAATTACTTGGGTCATTTGTTTTACTTCACAGAAAGAGGTTAGTTTAAATAACATGAAAACAAATGATGAGTAAAATCTAAGATAATAGTGTTAAGACTTTCCATATCTATAGCACAATTTTTTTCCTCCTTTTTTTTTCCTCTCTTTCTTCTTTTGTTTGTTCACATAGAATAAGTTTAATTTTGTATTTCTATTTAACACCCAAACCTACATTAGAATGGCCATGGGTTGGATTCGGCTGCCTAGGAAGGTTTAGTAGGGACTTTCTCACCCATATTTTCTAAAATGTAAAAACCATCATGCATAGTTGACAAAATACGGCATCTTTTTTTTGCACTTACCAAAGCTTCAAAATAACTCAGGCAATAAGAATCTTAAAGATCACCAATCAAAAGGGATTCTTAATTTGTATTAACCAAGAAAATCTAACCCGTCTGATTGATTTTTAATAACAAATAAATGATAACTGCTATTCAAAGCTCTCATCTAAAAAGAGGAACAAATTGAAAAGGCCAATCACCAAACACAGCATGTGGCTGATGTCATTTTCATGAAACACGCATCAACAACATCATAGCCCAACCACTTAAGAGAAAAATCGAACCTCCAACAACAACCACACCCATCAAGAATCCAACCCACAAGAAAATCACATACCAAACTAACTAATTGTTCATATATAATTCACAGAGAGCAAACTAAGCAAAATATTCTAAACAAATTGATTCGAAGATTCAAAAAACAAAATGAAATGAAATGAATTCCAACTATGGCCAAAAGCTTGCAAGTCAATTCCAAACAAAAACAAAAAAAAAAACAAAAATGGTGGTGGGGGAGGAAAATTTGCTAGAGGAAATCAAAGGACAAGAGAGAAACGTTACCTCTGTAGATGGTGGGTCGTCGCATAGTGGGATGGAGGAGCTCTCAAATGGCCGATTTTGGGTCTAAAAATGGAGAACGACTTTGCACTGTGGTTGTGGGCGGTGTACGGCCGTGACCCGGCGTCGCACAAACCTCTCGGCGTTAGGACACTCAGAGCACAGTGGGGGAGGTAGTGCGAGTGGCGGTCGGCCGGATTTCGAGCTGGTGATGTGACCGATTTTTGGATGGTGGGCGTCATTGGTGGTGGCTTGGGTGGCAGTCGGTGGCGGAAGTGCTTGGTGGTAGGTGGAGGCCGAAGGTGGGGGGAGAGAGCAGCGTGGGAAAGGAGAGGGAAAAGTGAAAAATGAAAATTTGAAGTGAAACCCAACTCTTAACCTTATCACGCATGATTTCAATTTTTTTATTTTTATTTTTATTTTTTTTTAATTTCTATACAGTGGCTCAGTTAACCACAATACGTCAGCAAATGCAGATAGACTACGCATAAAATGCTCGGTAGTACCCTTTTTTTCTTTTATTTTTTTGGGGTGGGGGGGTTAATTCCGTAATACTCTTTTGAGAATAAGTTCAATATGGTTGTGCACAAAACCATACCCGTTATGCCCACCAGTAAACAAGTGACACATAAGCAAATCACACCAAATCAAATAAGCAAAAAAACACTCAATTAAAACTTCTCCCCCCCGGAAGAAAAAAAAATGCGCCTCCCCGACTCTTCCTAAGCCATTGGTTTCATTGTCCTTACTTACGCCGCCGTCCACGCCGGGAGTTTCCACCGCCAACTGATAAGTTCAACCTCTCTCTCTCAAGATATGTTTTGGGATCTTGAACAGGAGAGATAGAGATTTTTAGCGTGGGCAGCGGAATCGAACCGGGAAAGTGGGTTTTTGATGGCTCTCAGCGTGGATGGCAGATCCCGGCGGCTCTTCGCGTGGGTGGTAGATCTCGATGTGGGTAGCAGCTCTCTATGTGGGTGGTAGATCTCAACGTGGGCAACGACAGATCTTGGTGTGGGTGGCAGATCCCAGTGGCTCTCGGTGTGGGCAGCAGATCCCGGCGTGGAGGCGATCACATTTTTCGCCAAAGATTTCAAAGGAGGAGAGGGCGGTGGGGTTTGGCGCGATTGACAGTGGAGGTGGGGTTGACCTGGTCGGCAGAGGTGAGGTTCGGCTTGGCGGTGGTGGTGGTGGTGGCGGTGGCATCCGGCTTGGGCTACTCTGACGGTGGTTGAGAGAGTCTGATAGATGAGTGAGAGAGAAGGAACTTTTGCACATAAGGAGTGGAGATCTAGTGTTTTGGTAGCATTAGTTTTTTTGTTTCAAGTTGATGTGTCACTCTCTCATTGGAGGGCACAAAATGCTTGGTTTGTGTCCAGACCGTATAGAAGTTGCTCTCATACTCTTTGAATTTTATATTTTATATCATAGAAAAATACTTTATAACATTTCTCAATACTATAATTTCATTATCTTTCAAAGATTGATTTTGCTTTTTTATTTTGAATAAAAAAAATGGATTTGAACTTACCACATGGGACAAAAATGCAGAAAGATTGTATTGAGGAATACTGAGGAGCATTTCTCTTTGTCTATATCATAAATTTCTACGTTTCCGAATTTTTGATCTAGGCGGAATGTGGAAAGATTGACGATAGCTCCTATGCACAGTGCATACCCTTGTCTCTGTGTGCTAGGCAAGCTAGTTGCATCAAATAGTTCAACTCGTAATCCTTCAATTGCCGTGAAGCGTAAGCAATTACTTTCCCGTTCTGCATAAGCACGCAACCTAATCCTTTATTTGATGCATCGTTATATACTACAAAATTTCATAGCTTATAGGTAATGTCAAAACTTGTGCTGACACTAACCGTCTCTTAAGCTTCTCAAAGTTCTTCTCACAAGCATCTGTCCATAAATAGCGCGCATTCTTCCCAGTAAGAGTGGTTAATGGTCCAAACAACTTAGAGAATCCTTCAATGAAACGTCGATAGTAACTAGTGAGTCTCAAGAAACTTCAAACCTCATGCACTCTGGTCAGTCTAGTCCAATCCACTACTGCCTTAACTTTTTCAGGATCTACTGACACTACTTCTCAAGAAATGACATGTCCAAGAAAAGACACACTATCCAAGAAAAGACACTATCCAACAAAAACTCGCACTTTTTAAGCTTAGTGAGAGCTGCTCCCGACAAAGCCTCTCGAGCACCTTCCGTAGATGAACTCCGTGGTCCTCTTGACTCTTATAATAGATTAAGATGTCATCAATGAAAACTACTATGAATTGATCCAAATAATCGTGAAAGACACTATTCATAGTGTTCATGAATACCGCGGGGGTATTCGTTAGTCCAAATGACATCAACAGAAACTCATAATGTCCATATCGAGTTTTGAAAGCCGTCTTTGGTATGTCTCCTTCCTTAACCCTTACTTGGTGGTATCCGGACTATAAGTCTACCTTGGAGAAACACTAGCTCCTTGTAACTGGTCCAATAAGTTATTAATCCTTGGCAAATGATATTTATTCTTAATAGTGACCTTGTTCAGGTCTCGATAATCGATGCATATGTTCAGAGTTCTGTCCTTTTTTGATCCAAATTCGCAAACTAGGTTCGGCAACCGAATTTTGAATCAAAGTAAGACCAAGTCTAAGAGCACTCACATTCGGCTCAACAAATGTTTTTACACTTACCAAAGCTCCAAAATAACTCAGGCAATAAGAATCTTAAAGATCACCAATCAAAAGGGATTCTTAATTTGTATTAACCAAGAAAATCTAACTTGTCTTATTGGTTTTTAATAACAGATAAATGATAACTGCTACTCAAAGCTTTCATCTAAAAAGCGAAACAAATTGAAAAGGCCAATCACCTAACACAGCATGTGGCTGATGCCATTTTCATGAAACACACATCAACAGCATCATAGCCCAATCACTTAAGAGAAAAATCGAACCTCAAACAACAGCCACACCCATTAAAAATCCAACCCACAAGAAAATCGCAAACCAAAACTAACAAATTGTTCATATATAGTTCACAGAGAGCAAACTAAGAAAAATATTCTAAACAAACTGATTCGAAGATTCAAAAAACAAAATGAAATGAAATGAATTCCAACTATTGCCAAAAGCTTGCAAGTCAATTCAAAACAAAAACAAAAAAATGAAACTGGTTCTTGTAACCAAACACGGTGGGGGAGGAAAATTTGCTAGAGGAAATCAAAGGACAAGAGAGAAACTTTACCTCTATAGATGGTGGGTTGTTGGTTGATGGTTGGTGTTTAGTGGTCGTTTGTAGATGGTGGGTCGTCGCACAGTGGGATGGAGGAGCTCTCAAATGGCCGATTTTGGGTCTGAAAATGGAGAACGGCTTCGCATTGTGGTTGTGGGCGGTGTACGGCTGTGACCTAGCGTCTCACAAAGCTTTCGGCGTTAGGGGACTCGGAGCACAATGGGGGAGGTAGTGCGAATGGCGGTCGGCTGGACTTCGAGCTACATGACCAATTTTGGATGGTGGGCGTCACCGGTGGTGGCTTGGGTGGCAATCGGTGGCAGAAGTGCTTGGTGGTAGGCGGAGGCCGAAGGTTGGGGGAGAGAGCAGCGTGGGAAAGGAGAGGGAAAAGTGAAAAATGAAAATTTGAAGTGAAACCTAACTCCTAACCTTATCGCGCGTGATTTCAATTTTTTTTTTTTAAAATTTTTTAATTTCTAGACAGTGGCTCAGTTAACCACAATACCTCAGCAAATGCAGATAGACTACGCATAAAATGCTCGGTAGTACTCTTTTTTTTTTGGGGGGGGGGGGGGTTAATTCCGTAATACTCTTTTGAGAATAAGTTCAATATGGTTGTGACAAAAACCATGCCCATTGTGCCCACACATAACAAGTGACACATAAGCAAATCACACCAAATCAAATAAGCAGAAAAACACTCAATTAAACCTTCTCTACCCCCCCCCCCGGCGAAAGAAAAAAAAAACGGCGGCCTCCCCGCCTCTTCCCAAGTCACTGGTTTAAGTCACCGGTTTCGCTGTCCCTACTTACGCTGCCGACCACATTGAGAGTTGCCACCGCCAACTGATAAGTTCAACCTCTCTCTCTCAAGATATGTTTTGGGATCTTGAACGGAAGAGACAGTTATTTTCAGCGTAAGCAGCGGAATCGAACCGGGAAAGCGGATTTTTGAAGGCTCTCGACGTGGATGGCAGATCCCGGCGGCTCTCCGCGTGGGTGGTAGATCTCGACGTGGGTAGCAGCTCTCTGCGAGGGTGGTAGATCTCAGCGTGAGCAACAACTGAATTCTGTCCTTCTTCGATCCAAACTTGCAACTTGGTTTGGAACCCGAATTTTGAATCAAAGTAAGACCAAGTCTAAGAGCACTCACATTCGGCTCAGCAAATGTTTTTGCACTTACCAAAGCTTCAAAATAACTCAGGCAATAAGAATCTTAAAGATCACTAATCAAAAGGGATTCTTAATTTGTGTTAACCAAGAAAATCTAACTTGTCTTATTGGTTTTTAATAATAGAAAAATGATAACTGCTACTCAAAGCTCTCATCTAAAAAGTGTAATAAATTGAAAAGGCCAATCACTTAACATAGCATTTGGCTGATGCCATTTCAATGAAACACGCATTAACAGCATCATAGCCCAACCACTTAAGAGAAAAATCGAACCTCCGACAACAACCACACCCATCAAGAATCCAACCCAAAAGAAAATCGCATACCAAAACTAACTAATTGTTCATATATAGTTCATAGAGAGCAAACTAAGCAAAATATTCTAAACAAACTGAGTCGAAGATTCAAAAAACAAAATGAAATGAAATGAATTCCAACTATGGCCAAAAGCTTGCAAGTCAATTCCTAACAAAAACAAAAAAATAAAACTGGTTCCTGTAACCAAACACGGTGGGGGAGGAAAATTTGCTAGAGGAAATCAAAGGACAAGAGAGAAACGTTACCTATGTAGAAGGTAGGTCGTCGGTTGCTGGTTGGTGTTCAGTGGAAGTCTGTAAATGGTGGGTCGTTGCAGAGTGGGATGGAAGAGCTCTCAAATGACCGATTTTGGGTCTGAAAATTGATAACCGCTTCGCACTGGGGTTGTGGGCGGTGTACGGCCGTGACCCGGCGTCGCACAAAGCTCTCGGCGTTAGGGAACTCGGAGCACAGTGGGGGATGTAGTGCGAGTGGCGGTCGGCCGGATTTCGAGCTGGTGACGTGACCGATTTTTGGATGGTGGGTGTCACCGGTGGTGGCTTGGGTGACAGTCGGTGGCAGAAGTGCTTGGTTGTAAGCGGAGGCTGAAGGTGAGGGGAGAGAGCAGCGTGGAAAGGAGAGGGACAAGTGAGAAATGAAAATTTGAAGTGAAACCCAACTCTTAACCTTATCGCGAGTGATTTTAATTTTTTAATTTCTAGATAGTGGCTCAGTTAACCACAATACGTCAGCAAATGCAGATAGACTATGCATAAAATGCTCGGTAGTACCCTTTATTTGG
>FXXK01000357.1:513351-526282 GCA_900184695.1 Betula pendula
TCTCCTCTTCCCCCCCCGGCCGAAGAAAAAAAAACGTGCCTCCCCGACTCTTCTCAAGCCACCGGTTTCGTTGTCCCTACTTACGCCGCTGTCCACACTGGGAGTTGCCATCGCCAACTGATAAGTTCAACCTCTCTCTCTCAAGATATGTTTTGGGATCTTGAACAGGAGTGATAGAGATTTTCAGCGTGGGCAAAGGAATCGAACGGGGAAAGCGGATTTTTGATGGCTCTTGGCGTGGACGGCAGATCCCGGCGGCTCTCTGCGTGGGTGGTAGATCTCGATGTGGGTATCAGCTCTCTGCGTGGATGGTAGATCTCAACGTGGGCAACGACAGATCCTTGCGTGGGTGGCAGATCCCAGTGGCTCTCGGCGTGGGCAGTAGATCCTGGCGTGGAGGCAATCACATTCTTCGCCAAAGATTTCAAAAGAGGAGATGGCGGTGGGGTTTGGTGCGATTGACAATGGAGGTGGGGTTGGCCTGGTTGGCAGAGGTGGGGTTCGGCCTGGTTTTGGCCGTGGGGTCCGGCTTGGCGGCGGTGGTGGTGGTGGCGGCGGCATCTGGCTTGCGCTACTCTGAAAGTGGCTGAAAGAGTCTGATAGATGAGTGAGAGAGAAGGAACTTTTGCACATAAGGAGTGGAGATCTAGTGTTTTGGTAGCATTAGTTTTTTTTGTTTCAAATTGATGTGTCACTCTCTCATTGGAGGGCACAAAATGCGTGGTTTGTGCCAAGACCGTATAAAGGTTGCTCTCATACTCTTTATATTTTATATTTTATATCATAGAAAAATACTTTATAACATTTCTCAATACTATATTTTCATTATCTTTCAAAGATTGATTTTGCTTTTTTATTTTGAATAAAAAAAAAAAGGATGTGAACTTACCACATGGGACAAAAATGCTGAAAGATTGTATTGAGGAATACTAAGGAGCATTTCTCTTTCTCTATATCATAAATTTCTACGTTTCCATATTTTTGATCCAGGTGGAATGCAGAAAGATTGACGATAGTTCCTATGCACAGTGCATGCCCCTGTCTCTATGTGCTAGGCTAGCCAGTTGCATCAGATAGTTCAACTCGTAATCCTTCAATTGCCGTGAAGCGTAAGCAATTACCTTCCTGTTCTGCATAAGCACAGAACCCAATCCTTTATTTGATGCATCGCTATATACTACGAAATTTTATAGCTTGTAGGTAATATCAAAACTGGTGCTGACACTAACTGTCTCTTAAGCTCCTGAAAGTTCTTCTCACAAGCGTCCGTCCATAAATAGCGCACATTCTTCCCAGTAAGAGTGGTTAATGGTCCAAACAACTTAGAGAATCTTTCAATGAAACGTTGATAGTAACCAGTGAGTCTCAAGAAACTTCGAACCTTATGCACGCTGGTTAGTCTAGTCCAATCCAGTACTGCCTTAACTTTTTCAGGATCTACCGACACTCCTCCAGAAATGACATGTCCAAGAAAAGACATGCTATCCAACAAAGGCTCGCACTTTTTAAGCTTAGTGAAGAGCTGCTCCCGTCAAAGCCTCTCAAGCACCTTCCGTAGGTGAACTCTGTGGTCCTCTTGACTCTTATAATAAATCAAGATGTCATCAATGAAAACTACTACGAATTGATCTAAATAATCGTGAAATCAAGGATTTGATTAATTCGATGGAGGGATAAGGACTGTGGTCTTTTGCAAATTTGACTTGAAAAGTTTCCAAACCTCTGCAGATACGTTGAGGGAGGCTTCTAAGACCGCCGAAGATAATGAATCCCACACCGATGCCTTGGTAGCAAACTCTTCGAGGATAGGCCTACAGAAAATTAGAAAGACAAATGAAATATCACTTTTAATAAAATTTAATTAAAATATCAATTAACAAAGAACAACATATCCTTCAAGCTAGATTTAAATAAAGGCAAAGTGTGCACTCCCCGAAAATTATCATTAGATTTTAGATTAATTACTATTAAATTTTGAATCTATTAGTACTTTTACTGTTAGGTCAAAAAGTATACACTTGAAAGTGTCAAGGTGAGAGTGTGTGTAATATTTCTCTTAAATAAATGCATTAGAGCACTTACAATGAGTTCTTTAAATTTGACTTTTCTCTAAAAAATTTCAACAAAACACACAAAAATTACCATTTCACAAACTCTCTATCAAATATTAAATTTAACATTTGTCAGAAACTTTATTTAAATTTAAAGAGCTCAAAAGTGAATATTGCTAAGATTTTTTTTAATATTCTTTCTCTTTCATACATTTTCTTCTTTCCTCTCAATCAAAGTAAACTTTTAATGCAAAGAGTCTAAAAGTTGGTTTTATCAATAAAATAGAAAATTTAGTTAAAGTAGGGAAATATTTAACAAGTTTGATATTTAGTGATTTGAAAAAATAGGTAGCTAAATCAACTAAAGTAGATTTTTAGAGTTAAATTTAGATAAATTTTAAAGAACTAATTGTAAATGCTCTTATGCTAGGATTAGTTATCTCATTCAGAGTGCGTTTGCCACTATAATTTCATAGACTAAAATTGTGATTTTAAACTAAACTATAATTTTAAATCACTAGCAAGGGTTGCGTTTTTAAAAACGAACAATTTTAAAGCTTACAGTGCTATATTTAAAGAACAAATTACAATTTTACTAAATATTTAACTGCGTTTTTAAAAATCCTTATTGTGAAATCGCAAACAACTAATACTTACTGCTTAGCCGTTATTATAGAGAAACAATCCAGTCCATCTCTGCCGGCAAGTTTGGCGACAACGAAGAAGCTTGGCACAAGAAGCAAGTGACCAGCCTTTACTTCCATATCCAACACGCGCTTACCGTTGATGCCCACAATCTGAACACGACCGCTTCCTTTCACAACATAAATTAGTTGAACTGCAGAATCAACAGCATATAACGGCGAACGCATTGCGTCAGCATCAAGCTTAACGAGGCTGGCACTCAGCTTTTCAACTTTTCCAAGGAAAGGAAACTTTTCCTCTGTCAACGCAGTGACTACTCCGCCATTTTCAACACGAATATCTAGTCTCAAAAAGTTGCTTTTGACATAGGCTTTGCAATGGTGCTTTTGACATGATTTTATGTGAGTTTGATAGGATATGCTAGGGACCACGACTCAATCCACATTTAGATTAACTTAGAACAGGTGGAAAGTGTAGTGAAAGCCTATGATATCTTATACTTTTTCCATTGAATTGTGTAGGCTATTTAGGAGATTTTATATTGCATGCTAGAGAACACGAGTTATATCACATGTAGGGTGTTAAGTGAGTGACTAGTGCAAAACTATGATGTTCTATTATTCTCTCTTAGTAGTATTTTCATGTTGAGTATGTTGTATGGATTGACAACCTTTACACACTCATATTATACTTATGTTAAAGATCCATGCTAGATATAATCTGTTTCTACTTGCTTCCACTGTTATCATTTATGTTTATGTCATTTACATTCAAAAATCCAAAACATATGTTCTTTAATGAGTTAAGTTAGAGAAAATCTTGAAAGCTTGATAAATAACCATCACATTCCTTGCGGATCGATACCCTCTTTTAGAATTATCCTGCAAAGATTTGATCTATCGCGAGTGATTTTATAAATTTTAAAGTTGAGCACTCGCGCGTATCAGTCATACTCGTTGATCATGGGGTTTTCTCTTGTTTTCTACTGAAAATGGGAATGAGACCTTTGACCTTTGATCAGTCACTCGTCGAAAAAAGTTTAGAGGTGCTACAAAGATATATATATATATTTTTTCTCTTGATTTCTCAGTAGAGAACTATAGAAGTTCACAATATATTTTGGTTGTAAACTTGTTGCCTTATCATAACACGGTAAAAGCCTTTGTATTTATAGAAGTATTGGTTACAAAGATGATCTATGTTGATTTTACAGTTGAATGAATTCAACAGTAGTATGTGCTACTTGACTTTGACTGTATCTCTAGTTGTTGAGTCATTTGATTTCACGGTGGTTGACTGTATCTCTAGAATATCGCTAACACGCCTCCTCAAGCTTGACAGTAAAGCAATGACGTTGAGCTTGCTACGAAGTAAGGCAAAGCGTGTAGATGAGAGGGGCATGGTGAAAATGTCAGCAAGTTGATCACGAGTATACAAAAACCAAATGTTAAGAGATTTTGAGGCAACCATGTCACGAACAAAGTGGAAGTCAATTTTCAAATATTTGGTGCGAGCATGGAACATAGGATTGGATGATAGATAGGTAGCCCCAATATTATCACACCAAAAAGAACCGGTGGTTGGTGAACTGGAATCCCAAGTTCATGAAGAAGGGATTTGAGTCAGTGACTTCAACAGCGACATCATCAAGGGCTTTATATTCAGCTTTGGTGCTAGAACGAGCCACTGTAGCTTGTTTGCGACAACTTCAAGAAATTGGGTTGTGACCAAGAAAATGCAATAGCCTCCGGTGGATCGCCTGTCATCATGATTGCCAGCCTAATCCACATCAGTAAAAGCTTGGAGTACTGTCAAATTGGATTTCTAAAATTGCAATCCAAAGTGAATAGTCTGTTTAAGATAACACAAAAGACGTTTTACAGATTGCCAATGAAGAACACTTGGTTTCTGCATAAATTGAGAGAGTTTGTTGACTGTGAAACTAATATCAGACGTGTGACACATAAATATTGTAGATCACCGAAAATGCTTCTATACAAAGTCGGATGTTCAAAGGAGGCACCATCAAGGGTAGACAAACCAGTTGATGTCGACATAGGTGACGACACAGGTTTGGCATAAACCATATTGGTGCGGCGAAGGATGTCTAGTATGTACTGCTGCTGAGACAATAAAAATCCACCAGGGCTGCTGGCTACCGCAGTGCCCAAAAAAAATGTCAAACGACCAAGATCTTTAATTGAGAAATTAACATTGAGTAGTAATAACAAATTGTCAACATCAAAGGGTTTGGAGCAAGTGATTATGATATCATCCACATAGATTAAAATAAACATGGTGAACTCAGCAAACTTAAATATAAATAGGGATGTATCTGAGCTTGAGTTGTGAAATCCTAGTTCAAGTAATCAGTAACTCAATTTTGAGAACCAAGCTTGTGGCGCTTGCTTGAGCCCATAGAGAGCCTTATGTAATTTGCAAATGTGTTGTGGCAACCTGTGGTTGAGAGAATCCAGGGGCCTGAGACATGAATAATTCTTCAGTTTAAGTGTCGTGCAAGAAGCATTGTTGACATCAATTTGATGTATAGCCCAACCAACAGAGAGTGTAAGAGACAAAACAATGCATACCGTTGATCACCGGGCGCAGTCAATAGTACCATTAGCCTTTCTCTTGATTCGGGACACCCATTTGCAGCCAATGAAATTTCAAGCCGTTGAGGATGGAACAAGTTGCCAAAAAGATTGAGCAGCAACAATCTAGTCTCCAAAAGATGTTTGAAGACTTCATCAAAAAATCAGAAAAGTCAGATGAACGACAACAACGAATGGAAGACAAACTAGACAGCTTGATATCCAAAGAGTCTAGTGGAGCAGGGGAGAATTCCATAGGCAAAAAACGTGACAAACATGTTGCCTCAAGTTCCTCAAGAACTATTGTGCCAAAGTTAGCCAAACTGGAGTTCCCAAAATACAACGGGATTGACGATCCCACAAGTTGGATATGTAGGTTGGAGCAATACTTCGAATTTAAAGAAATTGAAGATGGGGAAAAATTGCCCCTAGCAGCTTATCACCTAGATGGCGAAGCATAGATGTGGTACCAACTATTCAAGAAAGTGAAGAAGTCATAACCTGGGAATCCTTGAAAACGGCCATCCACATTCGCTACGGACCGACAGCTTTTGATGACTGAGAGATGCAACACCTCCTTTTCCTTTCGCTAATCTGACCCGTGCAATAATACCACCCACTCGAAGGTTATCTCTAGTAGAGATGCAAGAACGATGAGCTCAAGGGCTATGCTTCAATTATGACTAGAAATTCATCCCTAGTCATAGGTGCAAATTCTTAATTGAAGGGGTTTATGTGACAAAGGAAGAATGGGAGGAGGATGACTTAGCCAAAATTGAAGGAAGCAAAGAAGAACCTGTTATCTCTCTATATGCCCTTACTGGAACACCTTCTCCTTAGACGATGCGTGTACGAGGAGCACTGGGCAAGCTTCAGTTGACTATCTTGATGGATTCGGGAAGCACCCATAACTTCCTCAACACACAAGTAGCGGAATGATTGGGGCTGAAACCAACCCACACTGGCGTGATGTAGGTCAAGGTGGCTAACGGAGAGAAGCTCTGCTGCACGGGCATGTGCGCAGGGATCTTGTTATGGCTCCAAGGTGAGTTGTTTGTGGTAGATATCTTTTTGCTTCCTATGGATGTCTGCGAAATGGTGCTGGGAACGCAGTGGTTACGCACGCTAGGCCCGATTAGGTGGGATTTTGCTAGGTTGCTGATGAAGTTCTCATGAAAGGGAAGAGAAGTGGAGCTAAGAGGAATAAGACCACCAGTGCATCATATGGTGGCAAATGAAGAAATAGGGAGAGAGCTAAAGAAAAGAAAGTGTGGGTGGCTTTGTCACATCTTGCCACCAAGTTAGTGGGTCACACCAAAGGGACATTGCATACCATTACTCTTGGTGGCCAGCACAAAGGACCTAGCTCAATTGAGAAGAAACTCACCCGTCTGCTAGAATTATTTTCTGAAATTGTTGATGAGCCCTAGGGACTCCCTCCAAACAAGTCGCACGACCATAAAATCCAACTCAAGGAAGGAAGTTGACCGATTAATGTACGCCCATACAAGTACCCCCATTATCAAAAAAATGAAATTGAAAGAATTGTCCAGGGCCTATTGCAATATGGGGTAGTCTGGTACTACTAGTAAAAAAACATGATGGTTCATGGAGGCTGTGTGTAGACTACCGAGCGCTTAATCAGGTAACAATCAAGGATAAATTTTCAATTCCAATTATTGATGAGTTGCTTGACGAACTTGAAGGCGCCCATATCTTCTCCAAATTGGATCTCAGATCGGGCTATCATCAGATTAGAATGGCAAATGAAGATGTGGACAAGACCGCATTTCAAACTCATCACGGACAATATGAATTTTTAGTCATGCCGTTCGGGTTAACAAATGCACCCTCCACCTTTCAATCTCTCATGAATGAAATTTTCAAGGGATTACTTCGGAGGTATGTTCTCGTCTTCTTCGATGACATTTTAATATATAGTAAAACATGGGATGAACATTTGTTGCACATTCAAGAAGTTTTGGAAATTTTAAAAAATTCACCATCTATTTGTGCGCCGAGAGAAATGCCAATTTGGGCAAGACACCATTAGCTATTTGGGACATGTGATTTTTGAGTTCGGAGTGTCCATGGACCCTGAGAAAATTTCAGCAATGGTACAATGGCCCAAACCGACATCAGTGAAGGCTTTGAGAGGATTTTTGGGGCTAACTGGGTATTACAAGAAATTTATTTAGGGCTATGGCTCTATTGCAGCTCTACTCACTCAGCTTCTAAAGAAAGACGCATTTGAATGGACAGATTCGGTAGAAAGGCTTTTGCTCATTTTAAACAAGGCCATGACCACAGGCCCAGTCCTTGCATTGTCAGATTTTAATAAAACTTTTATTGTGGAATGTGATGCCTCAGGTTTTGGAATTGACGTTGTACTCATGCAAGACTCATAACCCATCGCTTTTTTCAGACAAGCTTTGAAAGGAAAGAATCTGTCTCGTTCAACTTATGAAAAGGAGATGATAGCCCTCATTGCAGCTGTTCAAAAATGGCGACCATATTTGTTGGGACAGCAATTCACCATTCGAACGAATCAGAAAAGTTTGCGGTATTTGATGGAGCAAACTATATCCACGGAGGCTCAACAAAAGTGGTTGGTTAAATTGATGGGCTACGATTTCAACATTAAATACAAAAAAGGCCTTGGGAATTCTGTAGTTGACGGCTTATCCAGGAAGGAACCTCAAGGACAATTGTTAGCATTCTCTAGCCCCATTCCTCATTGGGACGAACCCATCAAGGAATGAAGAAGAGTTACAAGAATTGATCGCCCGAATCCAACATGGGGAAGCCATTGGCCCATTGAGCTTCAAATCAGGTTTAATTTTCTTTAAAAATCGCATCTATTTACGGGCTCAATCTCCTCTAACAAGGGCAATAATTCATTAATTTCATAGTGGGTCTCATGAAGGGTTTCATAAATGTGGCATAGATGAAATCAGTATTTTACTGGCAAGGGGCTTGTTCACAAATAAAATAATATTTGAGAGAGTGTGACACCTGTCAACGTAACAAGGTGGATTTGATACTTCCCAATGGGTTACTTCAGCCACTACCAATTCCCAAGGCAATATGGGCGGATATTTTCATGGATTTTGTGGAGGGGTTACCAAACTCTTATGGTAAATCTGTAATATATGTTGTGGTGGACAGGTTATCCAAATATGCCCATTTTGTAGCTCTTAAACATCCCTACTCAGCAACTAGTACTATGGCTCAAGAATTCTTTGAGCATATCTTCAAGCTTCATGGCATACCCACTTCCATTGTGTGTGACCGGGATCCCACATTCACAAGCCACTTTTGGCGAGAGCTTTTTCGCTTACAAGGTACTAAGTTTAATTTTAGTTCCACTTATCATCCATAGACGGATGGACAAACTAAGGTAATCAACCATACTTTGGAGATGTATTTGAGGTGTGTCACGGGAGATAAGCCGAAGGATTGGGTCAAATGGCTACCATGGGTGGAATACATTTACAACACGAGTTGGCATTCAAGTACCGGTCGGACTCCATTTGAAATAGTATATGGTTGTCCTTCACCAACTCTTCTTTCATATATCCCAGGGACAGCTTGTGTGGATTCAGTGGAACAGAAATTGTTGGAGCGTGATACATTGTTGAAGCAAGTGCGGCTCAAACTCAGTCAAGCTCAAAACCGAATGAAACAAGTTTATGACAAAAATCATAAGGAGCAGGTATTTCTTTCAGGGGATCTAGTGTATGTACGACTCCATCCTTACTGTCAGCATTCGGTGGAGAAGCGTCTCAACATGAAGTTAGCTGCCAAGTACTATGGTCCTTATAGAATGGTTAATCGTGTAGGGGAAGTAGCTTACAAACTGGAATTGCCACCTGGTTCCAAAATACATCTTATCTTTCATGTTTAATTGCTTAAGCAACAGATTGGTCCAAGATTTTCCCCAAGCACTACCCTTCCTGAGGCTCCATACTCTGAACGAGTTTTGCACTCCCAAGCTATCCTCGAGAGTCAGGGTAAAGATCACACCAAAGAGCTATTGGTCCATTGGCAAGGGTATAGTCCTACTGATGCCACGTGGGAAAGAATCACTACCTTGCAACAACAATTTCCAAATTTTGTCCTTGAGGACAAGGACATATTTAAGGGGGGGAGGAGTGTTATAAGATTGGGGTCTAAGCGATAACAGCATGCCGCATGCCTATTGCAGTCCAAGTGAATTACTTCTTCTAAGAGTAATAGTCTTTTAATTCAAGTCAAAGTAGTCTTTTAATTCAAGTTAAAGTCCAAGTTGTATTGTTCTCTTTGAGTTCTATTTGTTTAAGAGTCTACATCTACTGCAATGTAAAGATAGGGGAGAATAGGTGCAATGTATCTATATCTTTAATTCCTAAGTTTAGTTGTAGTAGAACTTATCATTAGATAGAGGAGCATGTTTGTCTCCTAATAGGTTTCAAATCCTATAATTTCTCTATTTAAAGTCAAGTCTCATGAAACAAAAGCATGCATAATTTTATCTCCAAACTTCGTGTTTGACAAGAGGCCTAGGAATCCTCTAAATTCCTATGCTAATTCTCACAAATTAGTAACAATAGGCAAGAACAAGAAGCTAGATCCGGTTTCTTTTCCGGTTGAGAGACGTGTTACGAGATCTGTTATGCATTCACGTAACATAAAGCCTATCAAGCTTATCACCTAACAGGCGTTCCAATTATTAAAAAAAAAATTATTTTAATGGTGTCTAGCACTTATTAATTATTATTATTATTATTTTAAGTACTCACCTAATTTATTTGATGACACAATGTAGTAGTGAAGTCGCAAAGCCTATTTCCCCCTTCTCCTTTTCCTATATTTAAATATGACAACTCTTATATATATAAAACACTTGATAATTTAAGAGGACATTAACAATAAGAATGATAGTTTGAGAAAAAATATATGTATTTTTTCCAAAAGGTAACTACGAGGATACCCCATCTAAGAATGGATTAGGGACTCATTTACTAATACATTTTAGGACCTTTTTTTTTTTTAGCAAAAGGACAAAAAACATTAACAAATAACGCAACATACAAAAACGCTCAAAATTACTTGTTTCTTTATATCACAACCCAACTAAAAAGCAAAAATCACATTCGGCATTATCAAAAGAGCCATTGAGAGATATTTATTTCAGAGCCACAGAATCTATTTATTTATTAATTTATTTTCATAGGAACAACAGAATATCTATTTTTTTTTAATATATATATATAACCACAAAACATATATAGTACTACTTAATCGGCAAGGATTTGATTAATTCGATGGAGGGATAAGGACTGTAGTCTTTTGCAAATTTGACTTGAAAAGTTTCCCAACCTCTGCAGATACATTGAGGGAGGCTTATAAGACCGCCGGAGATAATGAATCCCACACCGATCCCTTGCTAGCAAACTCTTCGAGGACAGGCCTACAGAAAATTAGAAAGACAAATGCAATATCACTTTTAATAAAATCTTATTAAAATTTCAATTAACAAACAGCAACATATCCTTCAAGCTAGATTTAAATAAAGGCTAAGTGTGCGCTTCCCGAAAATTATCATTAGATTTTAGATTAATTATTATTAAATTTTGAATTTATTAATAATTTTACTGTTAGGTAAAAAAGTATACACTTGAAAGTGTTAGAGTGAGAATATGTATAACATTTCTCTTAAATAAATACATTAGAGCACTCACAATGAATTCTCTAAAATTTTTTAACAAAACACACAAAAATTACCATTTCACAAACTCTCTATCAAAAGTGAATATTGCTAAGATTTTTTTGTTTAATGTTCTTTCTCTGTCATACATTTTCTTCTTTCCTTTCAACCAAAGTAAATTTTTAATGCAAAGAGTTCAAAAGTTTGTTTCATCAATAAAATAAAATATTTAATTAAAGTAAAGAAATATTTAAAGAATTCGATATTTAGTAATTTGAAAAAATGGGTAGCTAAATCAACTAAAGTAGTTTTTTAGACTTAAATTTAGATAAATTTTAAAGAACTAATTGTGAATGCTCTTATGCCTAGATAAATTATCTTATTTAGAGTGCGTTTGATACTATAATTTCATAAACTAAAATTGTGATTTTAAACTAAACTATAATTTAAAAATTTAAATCGTCAACAAGATGTGCGTTTTTAAAAACAAACAATTTTAAAGCTTACACTGCTATCTTTAAAGAACAAATTAAAATTTTACTAAATATTTAACTACATTTTTAAAAATCATTATTTTGAAATCGCAAACAACTAATACTTACTGCTTAGCCGTTATTATAGAGAAACAATCCAGTCCATCTCCGCCGGCAAGTTTGGCGACAACAAAGAAGCTTGGCACAAGAAGCAAGTGACCAGCCTTTACTTCCATATCCAATACGCGCTTACCGTTGATGCCCACAATCTGAACACGACCGCTTCCTTTCACAACATAAATCAGTTGAACTGCAGAATCAGCAGCATATAACGGCGAACGCATTGCGTCAGCATCAAGCTTAACGAGGCTGGCGCTCAGCTTTTCAACTTTTCCAAGGAAAGGAAACTTTTCCTCTGTCAACGCAGTGACTACTCCGCCGTTTTCAACACGAATATCAGGCAATGCAGCATCGATGTTATAAACCAGTTTCCTGGTTTTTTCTACGCTGGGCTCCGGCATGGTTTTTCCTTGTTGTAGCTTAATTATCAGGACCCCCGTTTGGGCTTTCACGAGCTTATTTGCGTTGTCTTTGTTTGTGTTATATGCTCTGCTAAGAAACTCCGACGAGAAGCCTCTGATGATGCCTTGTGCCCCGCATAAAAAGAAGTAGTTGAATTCGCCGGGAGTGTGACTCTTTGAAGTTTCGCCCAAGAAGACTATGGCAAACTCAGAATCTCCGTCGTTGAACCACCATGAGACTGCTCCCACTGGCACTGGTATGACGTCTCCTTTCTTAAGTTTCAACACCACCTCTTCTCTTGTGTTAGGAAATACCATTCCCACTATTCCGTCACAACCTGTGAAATTGAAAATAGAAAATTAAATTGGTATGCATCGGGTTACATTAAATATTTTTACAGGATACAATAAAGCAAAAAAAAAAAAAAACCCTTAATTTGTAGTTTGATTTCGTTTTGCTTTGCATAAATGAAATCAAATCAACACATCATTAAAGTTCCTATTTTAGCAAGAAAGACTCGAATTTAAGATTATAAAAAGTATTGAGAGAGATAGAAAAATAGAGAAATTTCTGTATTTGAAGACTCATGTTTGTTCACCAACATACATGTAATTTCGCAATTAACATGAGTAAATAACTGCTAATTCAACCATTATTAAAATATGACCAACCGATATTCAAAGAGACTTAATCTTGACTGTTACATTAAAATTATAATACTCCCAAACCATATATATATATATATATATATATATTGAAAACTCTTTTACCAAAAAGTTAGTAACAAAATCTGTTCACAAATTATATATATATAGGCGGATGTAACAGAAACCTAGGATAATGGAAGGAAATTATGTCATTTGGACTTTTGGGTTGGATTTAACGATAAAATAAAGGTTGTTAGTGAATTAGACGAAGAATTATAGAAAAGCAGAAAAGAAGAGATTGGCAATAATT
>FXXK01000357.1:530911-548821 GCA_900184695.1 Betula pendula
ACAGAGTGGCGATATTGAGAATTTTTGAAACTTTAAAGGGGTACATTGTCACTTTTTAAACTTCAATGGCCGAATTGCAAAAGTGGGTATACTTTGGGGGGGTAAAAAATATTTAACCAAAAAAAAAGAAGATATATATAAATTATAGCCACATAATTATACAAATTCATACTAATACAATAATTAAATATCTAGACACTTCAAAAAAAAAAAATAAGGTATCTAGACACTTAGATACAATGGATACTATAAAGTATACATGTATTCTATGTGTTAATAATAAGTTAATAGCTAATATCTTACTAACTAGTTATGTTAGAACATATATACTAACATATTAATAAGAAGTGTCCGTTTCTTTTTTTTAAAAAAAAGGTTAATACCGTTTTTAGTACTTGGGTTTTAATTTTTATTTTATTTTATTTTTTTTTTCATTTTGGGATGTATAATAACTTAGGTTATAGTTAAAAGACACAGACGGTACCTACCATTAACTTTTCAAAACATTTTTAAACGGCCGTCAACATAACTGCCACTTAGCCTCTTTTAGACCTGTCCCAAGTATACATGTCTTATCCAACATTACCACATCAGATATTACATGCCTTCGTGGACACCGGTCGTCCATGAAAATTAAGAGGGAAAATAGACATGGTTACTCAATTTCCCCATTTCTCTTAAAACTCTCCTCAAAATCGGGCCAAACCCTAAGTTGTCTTCCCCCAAATTCCTCCACAACGACCACCATTTTCCTTCGACTCCTCCCATTGAAACCAACATTTTGGCTGGATCTGTGTACTTCGGAAGTCAATTTGTGTTCGTCGCACTCTATTTGTTGGGGTGATATCTTGAGCATGTCGCATTGTTCGTTACCCAAATCCACAGTACGTTCTGATTTCAAGCAAGTGTTTGGTTTTTATAGTCATTAATTATTTTGTATATGGATTGTACATGTTGCTTTCATATGGATGCCATTTATTTGGGGTTGGGGTATGACTTTATAGTAGGGCCTCTAATGCGTGTGTTGGTGTTGGTTGTTAGAAAAGGTTAATAGTCCCAACTATTTCACATGGAATACTTTATGAGAACCTTTGTTTTTGGTTGACTGTCCCAAAAAGGGTGTTTTATCTTGTCTGAAAGTCTTGTTTGTTTTATCTTGTGTTTTTGGTTGACTGTCCCAAGAAGGGCACACGTCTTGTGCTGTAAATATTTAGCATGTGTTATACGTGAATGTTAGTGCATGTATGCAAGTGTCTTAACTACCCTATATATTATGATGCAGAAATGAATGCAGCAATAGTTGATATCATCATTTACCATCATGGGTCCTTGTTTGGACCACGGTTGGAATATATAGAAGGAGATTTGTTTACTGTAGAGAAAGTAGATGTAAATCGCATATGCTTTTGGGACATTACAACCTTACTAGAATGCTATTTGGGGTATGATTATAAAGATCTTCCAGATTTGTACTTCAAGTTTGATGATGAGAGCAATAAAGAAATTCGGTCACTTAATAAGGACAAGGACATCATACACATGCTGAATTTATTGGATAAAGGTGGTAAAAATAAACTGCATGTATTTGTAGACTATGAGGAACCAGCCCCGATCGTAGTTTTTCCTCCTGTGATGTATCGGTCCTCTTAGTCGCCTTCTTTGATGGAAATTAATGATTATGACATAAGAAGTGCACAGGCTGAGCAGGATGAGCAGCAACCTCAGTAGCAGGATGAGCAACAACCTCAGCAGCAGGCTGAGCAACAGCCTCCACAGCAACCTCAACAGCAACAACCTTTAAAACAGGGTGATAATGGGGATGATGAGGTGGAACTGATGTTGAGTAACTTTGAAATATCAAATGCTGATGAACCAGATATTTACGCTGATAAATGTGAGGAAGCTTTACAGTCTGCTAGAGAAACCACAGCCAAATGGTTTAAGCCGTGGGGTGGAGCCTCATCCAGTAAGTGTACACCCAATCTTTTTGAGGATACATCCAATGATGTGGTTGAGGAGGGTGTTGAGAGTTATGACCTAATAAGCCTAGACAGTGAAGATGATGGTGATGGGTCGCCTAGACGTTGTAAAAGGAGGTATCGAAAGTGGAGGGATTTGAAAGACTTGAGCCAAAAGGTGGAGTTGGTAATGGGATTGAAGTTTACTGACCTCATTCAGTTTAAGGATACACTTCAACTATACGCGGTGCAAAATTTTTTTGACTACACCTACATCCATAACAAGAAAAATCGGGTATCCGTTCATTGTAAGAAAGATTGTGTGTAACGCCCAAGGTCTTAATTATGGATTATAATTCCCTTTAAATAGGCATGAGTAAAGGCTATTAAAAAGTAAGAATGATGGACAAATGCAAAGAAAATAAGCTTTAGGAAGTATTCGGTGGTTTTCACTTGAATTGATAGTTTTAGTTTTGACCCCGTCGGATTAAAATGGTCATAACTTTTGACTCAGAACTCCGATTGAGGCAAACTTTATGTCATTGGAAAGCTGACTCAAAAACCTACAACTTTGTATTTCACAAAAATTTTCCAGTTCCAACTTTTTGAGGGTCAAAACGAGCTGGCAGTGTCGACCGTCTGCAGCAACGTCCGCAGGTCGTCCGGACGGTCTTGGCTGCTGTTTGGTTAGTGTCGACCGTCCGCAAGTCGTCCGCAGTGTCGTCCGGACGGTCCAATGCCACTATTCACTCAGTGGTGACCGTCCGCACCATCGTCCGGACGGTGGCACTGTTCACCCGACTATATAAGGCTGAAACGCGATTTTTTCCGCCATTTCTGATTTTTCTTCTATTTTTCCGCCATTTTCTATCTTTTCTCTCATTGGGCTCATACCCAAACATGGGGTATTGATCTTAGAGAGTCCCCAAACATGTTTCTAACCCCCGGGAACGCGATTCTTGGCGTTGGAAACCTTGTTTCACCGATCGATTCGAGGTAAATTTCCTAAAACTCTAAACCCTCAATGCTTGGGCTATAATTTCGAATGTATAGATTAGCATTGGTTATTTTCTTAGGGTTTTCGTTGCTTTGCACTCTCTTTGCATCGGAGTGAAGTTCCGAAGCTCACAACTCCGGATTCTTCAAGGATTGAGGTAAATGTCCAAAACCCTAGATTTTTCCATAGTTAATATTTTGGGATTTTATGATGTCTAACCTTAGTAATTCACTATGGGTTAGTCATATAGATGATTCTTGGCTATTGAGAACCCTAGAATTCTATGGGTTGTTTATGGCCACGTTGATACTTGTATATTCAAGTATCCTAGCTATTGGGTAGTTGAGTGTGAGCTAGAGTGCATAGTATTGATGTTATAGCAATGTATATGCAGCGGGCATTGCTAGGGCATTGGGCTAGAGGTCAAAGGGCAACAAGCGGAATAGGTAAGTATTTATACTTACTGAGAGTGATACAAACCTTAAAGTATTTTTATGTTTTGTTTTTAAACGTTTAGCAGATGTTGTACTTGCTAAACAAAGCAAATGCTTTTATGAGATTTCGAAGAAACAATATAATGATTTAAAAGTCGAACCGATGATATCTTGTGACAATATGTGATTTTGTGATTTCGACTATCTTCTTGAGAATTTATGATGATTTGATGAGTGATTGAGGATGAGTTTTGATGCTTTGTTGATGACTTATGATTATGGCGGATATAGATATATGTATATTGATATGTTGAGTTTTTGGTATTTGATTTGTTATCGATATTTGAGAAATGGTATATGGCAAAAAGATTGATTTGATTAAGTTTCATGATGTCTTATTGAGCCTTGTATTGAGAAAAGAATAATGACAAATGTTGTTGATTGTTATCAAAGAGCATATGTATGATGAGCATAAAGTGGATATTGAGACCGTGCCACGGGGGTCCGTACTCGTGTGCTAGGCCACGAGGATTTGTACTCGTGTGTCAAGATATTGAGACCATGCCATGGGGGTCCGTACTCATTGTGCTAGGCCACGAGGATTTTGTACTCGTGTGTCAGGATATTGAGACCATGCCGATGGGGGTCCGTACGTCATAGTGCTAGGCCACGAGGATTTGTACTCGTGTGTCAGGATATTGAGACCGTGCCACGGGGGTCCGTACTCGTGTGCTAGGCCACGAGGACCTGTACTCGTGTGTCAGTGCATTGCATACCATGTTGTATTTATATGTTGATTTGTGATGTGATTTATGCGGATTTTATCATAGACGTATTAGTATGCATATGGGGTTGTATGGGCAAGTCCATATGTATATTTTTACGGCTAGTTGCATATGATGATTTATTGATCTTCCTTATAGACATATGTGATTGTATGCTTACGAGTTCGCCACGGGCAAGAACCGATGTATACTTTTATGTCTAGCTGCATATGTGATTTACGTTTAATTGCTTGGACATGCTTATATGCTTGTGTTTTCACCCATAGGGGAAGGGATACTTGTATATGAGTGTAGCCAAGTTATATGATATAATTATAACATAGTTGAGTGCGTATGTGTGCTAGTACAGGCGGGAGACTGGAACGTACATGTATGTGCCCATCTATTATATTATTTCTGATGTTTTATGACCACATGTGTTTACTTCATCAGCTGCTTTATGTTTCAAAATAAAATGCCATGTTCTTAGTAGCTGTTATTGTAAACTCATGTAACTAACACTTCGGTTCATTACGAAAACTCAGTGGACTTTTATCCATTGAATCTGTTGACTCACTCATTTTCCTTTCCGCCTATGTAATCATGGATGATCTCTATGATTACATAGATATTGGTGCAGGTACTGAGAGTTTGGATGATGATCCCATAGCCTACTACCTCGGCTATTACGACTGACGTCGTGGGACTTGTATATTTTGTATAGACTCTTACTTAGTCTATTCTTTTGATGTTGTGATGATGTATTCACAACTGTATTTTTGTATATTTGGCTTGTGAAGCATGTGTCACGTTTGTATAGCCATTCTTTTGTATATTCACATGTAAAACTTTAATCAGTAGTAATTTTATTGTCAGCTCTACAGGTGTTTTGATTACTCCCTTTGATTATAAATGCTTCCGCTCAGTTTATAGTTGATGTGATATATGACTCTGATATATTAGGTATTCTCATGATACGTTGTGAGATACAGGTATAGCAGGTGTTTTCTATCACCCTGTGGCGATTGATCCGGTTCATGATTACTGTATGTTTTCAAAAAAAAAAAATTAGCTACAGTGTAATTATGGATCGGGTCGTCACATTGTGGTTGGAGGATATATGCATTGTGGATGAATGACAAAAAGTCTTTCCAAATAAAGACATTGTTTGATGTACACAATGGTGGCAGTCACTATTATAACAAAAGAGCGACCATCAAGTGGGCTGCACACTGATACTTGAAATTCTTTCGGGACCAACCTGATTTCAAGCCCACTACATTGAAGGAAATGATTAGAAGATTACAATGTTGAGATGTCTTTGAAAAGTTGCCAGCGTGCTAAGAGAATGGCATTGCTTATGTTAGATGAAAACATGATGAGCAATACAAACACATAAGGGAGTATGCTAGTGCAATAAAAAAGTAGAATCCGGGTAGCTCGGCTTTTATTCAAAGAGATGGAGTCTTCTTCCAAAGGATGTATGTATGCATGGTAGGATATAAGCAGGGATTTTTAGATGGATGTAGGCCAATGATTTGTGTTGATGCATGCTTTTGGAAGGGCCTGTATGGTGGCCAACTACATGCTGCTATAGCTCAGGACGCAAACAACGACATTTACCCGTTAGCATATGCGATGTGCGAGACTGAAAGCAGAGAAACATGGACATGGTTTCTAAGTCTCTTGTTGGAGGATATTGAGTATAAAGAACAAAACAAGTGGTCATTTATGTCTGACAAACAAAGGGTAATGCTCAATGCACTTGTATGACAATTTGAATAGTTCTTGCAATACTAGTACATGTTTTTGCTAACATAGTTTAACATGTTCTACATAAGAGCTGCTTGATGCCTTAGAGTATTTGCTGCCTGGTGTAGAGCACAAATTTTGTCTAAGGCATTTGCACGCAAACTTCAAAAGTAAAGGATACAAGGGTAAGGCATTCAAGGATGCTTTGTGGGGTGCAGCTCGAGCAAGTAATGCATCGCAATTTTAGAAGCAATTGTCTGTGATAAAAGGTATGGATTCAGATGCATTGAAATACATTGACTGTAACACTCCGGTCCCATATTGGGAAGATGAGAAATAACCCACATAGAGTTGGCGGTTTATAAAGAGAGTTATGAGTGCTAAGTTCCATATTGCCTAGTTGCTAGGTGAAACTAGGCTTTATAAGTGATTCTAGGAAAACTTCAAAATCGACTAATTCTTTTGAGGTAATAACGCAGATGTGGCTAGCGCTTTTTCCTAGGTCATTACAAATGGTATTATAGCCACCTAGTATTGATAGGCCATGTGGTACTGAAGCACTGCATGACGTGACCCTGACGAGGACGTTAGGAATTTAAAAGAGGGAGTTTGTAACACCTCGGTCCTATATTGGGAAGATGAGAAATAGTCCATATATAGTGGGTGATTTATAAAGAGAGTTATGAATGCTAAGTTCCATATTACCTAATTGCTAGGTGAAACTAAGCTTTAAAAGTGATTATAGGGAAACTTTAAAATTGACTAGTTCTTTTGAGGTAATAGCGCAGATGTGGCTAGCGCTTTTCTTTAGATTGTTATATTGACAAATTAGACCCAAAAATGTGGTTAAGGCATGCATTCAGAGAGAGTAGTTATAGTGATATGCTCTTAAACAATACTGCTGAGAGTTTCAATTCATGGATCCTAGAAGCAAGAGAAAAGCTCATTCTCACATGCATAGAGATGATTAGCAATATCAACCAATGTCATTTGCCCTAAGATTATTAAAAAGTTGGATAGGAATAAGTCTGAAGCTCGTAACCACATAGCAAAATGGGGCAATAAATTAACATTTGATGTGCAGTTTGGCAAAGCAAGTAAAAAAGTACGTGTACCAAAAAGAAACCCTGCAGAGGTAATACGCAAAAAAAAAGCATTGAATTGGAAGAAGAAGAGTATTTTCTTCAAGTTACCTTACTGGTCTACTGTGAAACTACGACACATTTTAGATGTCATGCACATTGAGAAGAACATATGTGATAGCGTCTTGGGTACATTAATGAATATTGATGGGAAGACAAAGGATACAGTCAAGGCACGATATGATTTACGTGAGATGGGCATACGAAAAGAATTGCACTTGCAGACAAATGGTGCAACCACCATAATGCCACATGCGAACTACACTTTGACAAGAGATGAGAATAAAAAGTTATGTGACTGGCTGAAAGGTGTGAAGTTTCCTGATGGGTATGCATCTAACATTGGTCGGTGTGTGAACAAGATTTCTGGTAAGCTTTCGGGAATGAAAAGCCACGATTGTCATGTCTTTTACAGCGCTTACTTCCTGTTGCAATTCGTGGATATTTAAAGCCTGAAATACAAACAACATTGACTGAGTTGAGTACTTTTTTTAAGCAACTGTGTGCACGGACCTTAAAAGTAGATGTCTTGAAGCAAATGAAAGACGACATTGTTGTGATTCTATGCAAGTTGGAACAGATATTTCCACCTGCATTTTTTGATATTATGATCCATCTAGCAGTTCATTTACCTCGAGAGGCTGAGCTCGCGGGACCAGTACAATACCGTTGGATGTATCCAATTGAAAGAACACTTGGTAAGTATAAAAGGTATGTGCGGAATAGAGCGCGACCGGAGGGTTCAATTGCTGAGGCATATATAGCTGATGAGTGTTTGACCTTTTGCTCCATGTATCTTCGTGGGATTGAGACAAGATGGAATCGTGAAGAGAGAAATGCTGAAGGCTGCATGGAAGAAACGGTCCGAGGCTTGGATGTGTTTTCTCAACGAGTTCGACCAGTGGGTGCAGCAAAATATATAACACTTGATCATAACATGTTTGCAAGGGCTCGATGGTATGTGCTTAACAATTGTAAGGAAACAGATTCATACATGGAGTAAGTGTAGCAATGGTTCTAATGTTTAATATTAGCGTTTGCTCGTGAGACAAGATGATTACTAACCCATACCATTTTTCATGCAGTGAACACTACCAGATGCTCGAAGGTTGCCATGACATTGCGAAGAAGCATGAGGCCAATTTTGAGTGTTGGCTTCGAGATCATTTATACAATGGTGGGCGTTGTGCAGAAAATATCCCGAAACAATTATATGATCTTGCATGCGGGCCTGATCCTCAAGTTAGATCGTTTAGAGGTTGTATTGTGAATGGGGTTAGGTTTCACACAAAAGAACGTGCACAAAATTGTACTACCCAGAACTGTGGTGTTGTTGTTCTAGGTGAGCACGAGGGGTCCACCATTGAGTTCTATGGTGAGTTGAAGAACATTCTGGAGTTACGATACCCTGGCCAAAATCGCGTGTTTCTATTTGAATGCGATTGGTGGGACACTGGGAGTGATAGGTTAAAAATGGATCGAGGCTTAACGATTGTGAATACTTCTCGTAAATGGTATGCATCCGACCCATTCATATTAGCAAGCCAAGCTGCGCAAGTGTTTTATTTGAATGATCCCAAGCTTGGTGATGGTTGGAAAGTGGTGCAGAAGCTGACCAATCGAAACGTTTATGATATTTCAACAGTAGTTGAGGGAGATAATGAAGAAGATGACCAAGGAATCAGCGTTGACGTATACCAAGAACGTGAATGTGTTGTTGCTAATATTGCCATTGTTGAAGACTCTACTATATTACGTAGAGATGATGCGACAATAGCTATTGATGAATTATATGTGCAACTTAATGTAAACAAGGATGATAACCTGCCAGTTGAGGAACATGATACAGACTCCAATGATGAAGAAGAGTTATGTAGCGACTGGGACACTGATGATGAGCATACTGATGATGAGCTTGCAGATGAATCTGAACACGAACAATCCTGTTCAAGTGAAAATGACATAACCTTTGATGATGACATGAGTTGAATATAAGATAAGGATCATTTTGTCGTTGATCTTAAAATGCTGGTATTAAAACACACTAATGAAGCTTATGCTCTTAATTTGTTTTTTCTCAATAAAATCCCCACTTATGTGTTGTTTAGTCAATTATTTGTGTGAACATTTTTTATAACATGCGATATTATGGTTATATGTCTGATCCACTTGTTTTTTTGGTGTTGTCGTCAGATTCATCAACTTAATTACAAATGACTGGAAAACAACAGAGAACAACACGACAATCTCGACGCATTCGTCATATTGATGATTCTGGCATGCAGACTCTCGTGGATGAGAGTGTTCACAATATTGAGTCACAGATAGTTCATGATGCTAATCCTGTATGCCCATCAGTTGGCGTTGAGTCACCGGCAGACGCACACCCCGCGCCAGGCTCTGAGTCACAGGGACCTGCACACATTGCTTCTTGTAAGTGAACATATCCTTTTTTATTTTTTGCTTTTGTTGTTGAGACTTTGCAAACTATTTTGTTAGATACAATTAACTTTGTTTTCGTGTTTTGACTAACAGCTACAAGATCCGTTAGACGGCGAAGGGGTAAGAACAAGAACAAGAAGTTTAATGCAATGGTGGATAAGTATGGTCCTGCTCTTATACAAATCCAGGATGGAGAGCGTTTACCTGTTGGAGAGAATGCAATATCTTGGCCTCGGAAGATCAGTGAGGTTCTAAACCACCATTGTGACCTACACCATGAAAATTGGACCTCTGTCCCGGTGGGAATGAAGCAGATGTTAGAAAACCACATCAAGGTACGACTCATTGTTTATGTTTATTATTCCACATGATACAAATAATTTGACAAAGTTTTGACCATTGTTTTCGTAATTACAATGTCTCAGAGTTCCTTTGTTTTAACACCGGAAAAAGAAAAAGATTTGCTATATACAATGGGTAAGTGCTATTCTAGGATTCGAACCAACATAGCCAAGAAAGACTACAAACCTTATTTTAAAGGGATTAACAAGAAAGATGAGGTGGCTGTGGCCAATGCTATAGCTCAGGCGAAGGCCAATCATCCGAAAGACATTGCTCCGGAAAAATGGCCTGCGATTTGTGATTCATTTGCAAATACTAAGTGGAAGGTAAATATATCTTATTAATCTCAGTAGTTAATTAAGATTGATAAGATTTGCATACAACTGGAAGATGACGCTTGAAAATTTTATATTGGGTTTAAATTCTTCAGAATAGGTCCGAAACGAATGCGATAAATAGAAGCAAAATGAAAACAAATCACACTGCTGGCTCCGTATCATTCATCAACACCAATGACAAGAAGGTAGAATTCTATTGTATTACATTATCAATGTAACGTGCTTAAGTGTAATTGTTAATTATGAGTATTATGTGTAGACAAAGCTTACCGGTGTGAAGCCAGCTCCCATCGAGTTTTTTAAAGACACTCACATGAGAAAAAACGGGAGTTTTGTGACCATAGAAGATGAGAGACGATATGTAAGTAAATGAAATGTTTATTCATAATGAATATAAATAATTAACTAGCATGAATTATTTAGTTAATGCCATTATGACTTGTGCAGCATGTGATGGAAGCAAGACTAAATTCCGAAGACATGGATTGCACCGAAGAAGAAATCGTGTTACAAGCCCTAGGGGGGCCACGCTCGGGACATGTCAGAGGCATGGGGTGTGGTGTCATACCTCCTCGGACAAGATCATCTTTTGCCTCACAATCTAACAATCATGATAAATGCACACAAGAGACTGAGAAAAAGATAAATGAGGTGATTGCTAAAATGACAGCAGAGAAGGAGGCATCAGACGAAAAAATTCGGGCAGAGATGGTGGCAGAGAGGCAGGCATCAGAGGTTAGGTTGCGGGAAGAGATGCGGGAAGAGATGCAGGCTATGCTACTACGTCAATTTGGAGGGTTAGAGAATTTTTCTAATCGCTTTTATGTTTTCACACACACATATCAAGTAATAGTTAGAAAGGTCATTGATTATGATATGCATTCTACTCTTTCTAGGCATGGAGGGAGCTCTCATGGAAGTCAATCAAGCATGGCAAATTTGAGGGATATGTGGTTGTAGTTTTTGAAAGATTGTATAATAATATAAAAGATTCGAACAATTATGGTTTGTATTAGAGGGTAAGAGTGCATACAATTTTTTGTTTAAGAACTTTGAGTAGTAAACCTCCTTGACAGTTTATCAAGGTTAAAGAACTTTGAGTAAACAATGCAAGGGAGTTAAATTATATAACAAAATTTCTTTTTAAGTGTATGCAGAATGGACATTTCAGATGAAGTTAAATATATCAAGGATAAATTTGAGGAACTTGCAGTTCATTTTGAACAAGCTTTAGGTGATATTTCCTACTTCAAATTTGACATTTCAGATGAAGTTAAAGAGCAGGTGAACATCCATTATTGCAAGTTTCTTGTTCTCTGCTTCTTTTTGGCTTCATTATTCTTACACAAATATACTCCTTTCGGTATCCTAGTTCTATACAAAAATGTAAATGTAGAGGACCACGAAGAACTGTTTGTATCAAACTTTAGTTCAGTATTCAGTGGGAAATATGTTTCTTGTCATAGAAGATTTAACCACAAGAATTTTTTATGATAGTTTTCTAGTACGGGCAAGGACATAAGTGAATCAGTGCTTGCAAGATTCACTCTTTTTTTTTTTGTTATCTAAAGAATAAAGTGAATCTTGCAAGCACTGATTTCCTCTATGTTTGCGCTTAAGATTTTGCAGTCACCTATGAAGTGTTTTAGTCAAGTCTGTTTTTTTCTGGTAAAGTACAGTTATGTAAAGATGTTGGATTGCCAAACGCGGGTTAGAGTAGCCCGATAGTTTTCTTATTTCCCATCTAATGGGGGAATGCTCACCCATTAATTGCAACATGTCCTTTTTGTTGCTTGCTTGACCTTTGTTTGTTAGAGAAAGTTTTGCACTTCTTCTTGGCTCTTGTAACCTCCTATTATATTCTTTCATTTAATTATCCATTCTGTCCATATCTTGAACTCGTCTTTTTTTTTTGGTCTGTTATCAGGTTATGTGAGGGTGGTGAATTGCTGGATCGGATATTGGCCAAGTAAGACTTTTTAAGTCATTGGTATAATTCATTAGTCCTACCAGCTGTGGCTGCTCTGTAATGTGTATATCTGGTCAAAAATTGGTTGCAGTATTATTTTTTGTATTTAGATTAATTATTAAAGACACTTAACACTTCTTCTTGGTTTACTGAACTCAGGAAGGACAAGCCATTATACTGGGAAAGATGCAGCAGTAGTTGTACGGCAGATGCTCAAAGTTGCAGCTAAGTGTCATTTACATGGGTTGGTACACCGAGACATGAAACCAGAGGTATAACAAGCTTCATAAACAGGCATGACCTGTTCAGCTTTCTACCTGGACTTATGCTGCTTGAACTTTATTTTTCAAATCCAATGGCAATTGTAGGTTAATCACCTAATCAAACTAGTCATGGTTTTTGACACTGGGTTCCGTGTGTTTGTTGCATGTAGAATTTTCTTTTTAAGTCGTCTAGAGAGGATTCACCTCTGAAGGCCACAGATTTTTGGGTTGTCAGATTTCATTAGTCCAGGCAAGTAGAGCTTCTATTATGCGATTCGATCATTTTCAGTATCTAGTTACATTTTTCCAACTTAGGCTTGTTTGTTAGTTTGAAGATGTTTTTCTACATGTATTTCATAAACCGTATAAATTCAAAAAATGCAGGAAGAAGTTTCGTGATATTGTTGGCAGTGCTTACTATGTGCTCCTGAAGTATTGAGACGCAAGTCAGGACCTGAATCGGATGTCTGGAGTATTGGTGTGATTACCTACATTTTGCTCTGTGGGAGGCGCCCCTTCTGGGATAAGACTGAAGATGGTATATTTAAGGGAGGTTGACTACAAGCTTCATTTAAACTATTATTTTTTCTTTTTCTTTTTATCAGTGGGACAAGTCTTTATAGGTATTTTACTTATTCTCTGAATAGTTTCTTAACTATTTATGCTCCAATCTCCAGCTTGTTATCAGATGGAAAAGTGGACACCACTTATAAAAAAAAAAAAAGAACAGAAAAAAACTCTTCACAGCTTTTCTTTTTCCTAAACAACCTTTCATTTTGTGGATGTCACTTCATAATGTCTATATATTTAAAGGGCCATTGCCCAGTGTCTAAGCAGGGTTTTTTCGTTGTATTCTTGAGTGTACTTATATAACTGTCTAACATTGCAGGTCTTAAAAAACAAGCCTGATTTTCGCCGCAAACCGTGGTCAAGCATAAGCAACAGTGCTAAAGATTTTGTGAAGAAGTTACTTGTGAAGGATCCTCTGCAAGACTAACTGCTGCTCAGGCCCTATGTATGTACTCGGTTCTGCTCTCTTTAGTATTTTTAGTGCTGTATATTTTTTGGTATATTGGAAATTGGCTAATGCAATTGTATATTTTTAAGCTTGTGGCTCTGAATAATATTTCATTGGTTTTATTGTTATGACTTAGTAACTAAGTTTCAGATGTGGTGACTATAGATGCTCAGATGAGCTTTATTTTGTTGCTTGTGTATAACAGGGAACATAACTAGTTTTGTTGTTGCTTTTTTTGTGTGTTTTTGGGGTGTGGGAGAGTATAATTAGTTATTTAGGGTTATCTTATTGTGACCCTTTCTTTTTCTTTTTTCCCCTTGTCTTTATAGGAGAGCGAAGTAACAGTTGGACTCGTGCCATTTGACACTACCATCACCACCGAGTGGTACATTTACTTTGGAGATTGTTCGGTTGCCACAGAACCCTTGAAAATGTTTTTGACTTTCTTCCCCATGCAATTTATACCCTCTGTTATGAATTTGAATATAGACTTTTTGCTTTTGTATTTCATATTTTTTATGTACATGGGATTTGGTTTCTATCTCTAATTTGTGATGTCAACCTTGAATTCTGTTCTCCATGAATTCAAAGATGCCAGCTATATCAGGTGTTTAAGAGAGGCCGAATGACACTCGATGAACAGCAGCCCTCAGTGCATGTCATTGTATAAACTCCTTAACAGGTTGGTTAGGAAGTAATCATCTGCGCAGGATAGAGTAAACAATTTTTTCCTTGCTATCATAGTATATTATTAAAAAACACTAGACAAGAGCACACAAAAGAAGAGGAGAAAAAGGTCTTTTAGAAAAACCAGTATTGCAAACCACATTTTAAGTATATTTCTAAGGAAATTGTGGTAAACTCATTGTTTTTCCAGAGCTAGTAGAAAGAAGCTTGAGGGAACTATTACAGCAGTGGTCACAGTGGCATGGTCAACATGGTTCTTCACCCCAAGTAATGATCACTCTTCTCTAAATCAAATTTTTGGTTTCTGATTTATTTTGTCATCCATGTAGTATTCTCTTCTCCACTAGTTGAAAATTGATATCTTTATCCTGAGTGGGTGCATGTCTTTACTTCTTCATTCCCCAAATGAACTGGAAGGACCTTTGTTAGTTAATAATGAATTCTGTCATTGTTTATTTATTTCAGACAAAAAAAAAATACATTTATTTTTCCTATGGAGTTTATATAATTGAATCATACAGAATATGTTGGCAGCCTTATTTTTTTAAAATCGCTTTAAACTGCATTTTTTTTATCCTCAAAGTTTGAAAAGAAGGTTTTAATACATTGTCATTATCATTAGACTACTTTAACTGAGGACAGCTCTAGCATTGCGTGCTGAGCTGGAGATAATGAAGTGTACATGTTTTACTCAGCCTGGAGGCTTGATTATCAGTTACAAAAAGTTGCAGTAGCTTCTTAGGTCAGCAATGATTTCTCAGTGTGTTTCTTTTCATCTGATAAAAGATTTTGGTCCCTTCCCAATTATTGCAGCACTGGACAGGCTACGGGTGGGCTGTAATACTGGCTACAGAAGAATTACTTTTTAATGGATCATTTCCACTGCAATAATGGCTACATGCTTCTAGTGAAAAGAAACTCTGTGTTTTCATTTGAAATTCTTGCCTTGGCTTTGGTAGGGAGTGGGACAGTTACAGGTTGAGAGAAGCAAGGACTTGGAGTTTCCTTACAATCATTGAGATTAATAGCACCTTAAGTGAGCTGGTGGGTTAAGGTGGGAGGCTGGTTGTCAAGTCCTTCCTGAGGTCCACAGATTAGAAGCAGTGATTTTGGTAGAAACCAAATTGGGAGGTTGTGGGACAAGTTTCCCAAGAAGATGGTGAAAATAGATTTGATGAAGTTAGGGGTGGACCATGCCTTCCTTATCATTTGGGTCGCATCAAAGTTCATAATGGATATACATTATATTCGTGTGAATGAAGGATTTCTCTATACAATTTTGATGAGCTTCACAGACGTGCATTGCCTATAAGGATGCCCAATATTGGAGTGTTTTAAGCTGTTCCTTGTCATTTTTCACACACGATCTTAGGCTTGAGCATTATAAGAGTCAGTATGTCATTGGATTCCCCAAATATTTAGGGGGAAGGAGCAAATTTAGGCTATAGGTGAGTTTATAGCAGTAGCCGATTTTAAGGGGTTTGTGCTGGAGTTACCTTTGGGATCCCTCTCATCGTTGGATTATATTTTGGATTTTTAGATGAATATGGCAATCTGGATCTGGCTAATGCATCTAAAGGCTGAAAGTATCTCTGCTTAAATTAAAGTTTGATTGATGACAATATTTTAATTCCCCAAATATTGGAGGTTGGGACCTTGGTGGCTCTTTATGAACACAAGTTTCATAGTCAAATGGCTTTATGTATTTTGAAAGGAGGGAAACAAATTTGGATGTTGGTGCCCAAAAATATTCATGCGCGCTGCTGTGTTCATAGTTTCTTTTTTCTTAGTGGGTCCAATGGAAGCAGTGGCTTCGGAAAGTATAGAAAAGTTAATTTATGTGGTTAGCGATCACATTTGTGGTAAGGGGAATAACTGCTTATATTTTATTCTGGCCAGATTAGTAGTAGTGAATCAACCTTTGTGTGCTTCTTTATATTCTTTGTTTTGACAGTTAACCACTTGGCCTTTATGAAGTTGTCTATTTTGATTGGTTAGCCTTGAGTTAAAATTCTGTGCTTCTGAGGTTTAGTTTCGGACTTCTTTCCTCTGGAGTTGGGTCATTCTTTACTACTTAACTATCTGTTTCATTGTTGGTGAGTGTGGTTTGGAGATCTTATCTTGTAGGTTGGACACTCTTTCATTTATCTGTTGCGGAAAAGCCATTTAGATGCTTTGATATATACGCAATCAATGGTGTTTTCTTTTTGCTTTTCTGTTGGCTGTAAGTCAAGTTCTGAACTTTGATATTAAAGCTAGCCTGAAATTATGTATTGTTCAGGATCCGAATGAAGTGTTAGAATCTGGTGAAGAACTTTCTTTCCTGACTGCCTTACATGTTCGCATGGAGAATAAATCTTCTGTGGTGAGTTTCCTGTTTATGTTTCTGGGATCCTGCATAGAATCCAGAATTGGTTTCAAAAAGTTTTCGTTATTGTGTAGAATTGAACGTTTTGCTTTTTGGAGGCAGTTTTGAAGTTGGTTTTGGATCTGGGAGTGGCGCTTATTTTCACTGATGTCAGTGACCTATTTTGGTTAATCTGTTCCGTCAATATAGAACAATGAATTGACTAAAATTGAACTTCTTAGTTAATCACTCGTCATTTTTTTTTAATAGTAATTTAGTTTTCACAAGTTTGCTAACTTCAAAGGAATCACACGGTTCACAGCGGACTACATGAAATCTTTGTTAAAACAGAATCATTGTTATGAATTACTACCATTGGTCTGGAAATAAATTTTCTTGGAAGATAATGGCAGTCCCTTTGGACATTTATTATCGTACTAAGTCAAAAGTATTCTCTTTCTGTATTTCCAATAAATGTGTGCAAATATTTGGGAAATTGCGATCTGTGGTGATAAATCGACGTTCCAATAGTGAACTCCAAACTTATAATTTTTAGGTTTGTCATGGCTCTCTGAGCTCCCTGCTACTTGATACGTACAAAAATTATTATTATTTTTAATTGTTTGGTTTTATTTTTTGTTAGAATTTTATTTTTTTTCCCTGCAGCAGGGAGCTCCTGCTCCCTGCTGCTATGAAACAATTATTATTATTTTTAATTTTGGTTTTATTTCGGATTTAGATTTTTTATTTTTTATTTTTTTTTAGAGTGGATTGTTATTAGCGGCGACAGTTTGTCGCCGCTAATAGTGTTTTATTTATCATTTAAATTTTTTTTTGAAAATATCATTAACGGCGACAGTTAGTGTTTTATTTATTTTATTTATTTTTTTTTAATTTCCGGAATGTCATTAGCGGCGACACCGACTTTCGCCGCTAATAGTATTTTATTCATTTTTTTGTTTTCTATTTCTGGAAGATCATTAGCGGCGACGCCTACTTTCGCCGCTAATGATAATGCATCAACAACGCAGTCTTCTCCCATTCTCTACTTGTGCAGCGGCGACATCATTTAGTATTAGCGGCGATTTTTGTCGCCGCTGTTAAGTTATCATCGGCGGCGAAGACCAATGTCGCCGCCGATGATCAATTGCGTCCAGCTTTCAGCATCCGCAGCATCCGCGGCGCGAGATCACCGCGATTTATCAATAGTGGCGAAAATTGGATCATTAGCGGCGAAAATATGTCGCTGCTAATGATCTAATTTTTTGTAGTGCCTCAACATGTCATATAGATCAAGACATTATATAGGATTGCTTTTAAAATTGAGTAATGCTTGTTGTATAATTTTCTTATTCAACTTGACAATAATATTGGCTTTTTTAAAAAAATAATAATAAATTAAATTTATAACCACGTTGGACTAGTTAGACAAAAAAGTTGTACAAGAAGCTTTACTG